>JAOXOE010029297.1:0-14692 GCA_028565055.1 Phoeniculus purpureus
CAGCAGGCGGCCAGCGGCGGGCAGCCAGGACAGCCAGGGCTGCCGGGGCAGGCAGGGCCTGCACGGGGAGGGCTCGGCGCGGGGCTCGGGGCGGGGGTCAGCGCGGGGCTCGGGCCGCGGGGCGCGGGACAGACGGCAGCGGGGCAGGAGCCGCAGGGCCCGGGCCAGCAGCAGCCGCACAGCCATGACTGCCTCTTGGGGGGCGGGGCTGCGGGTGACGTCACGCGCACTGCGCTTAAAGCCACGCCTTCCCGCGTGTAGGCCACGCCTATGCTAGGACCACGCCCCCGTTACGCCCTGCTCTCGCTACGCCCCGCCCCCTGCGGCCACGACGCCCAGTGGAGCTGGGAACGGGGCTGGGGCTGGAGTGGAGATGGAGCTGGAACTGGGAATGGACTGGGAATGGAGCTGGGGGTGCAGCTGCGAATGGGACTGGGAATGAAGTTGGGGATGGAGATGGGAACGGAGCTGGGCACAGAGCAGGGCACGGAGAGGGGGACTGGCAAGGCACAGCCTGGGCACAGAGCAGGGCACAGCATGACCCTGGGCACGGCTGGGCACAGCAGCACATGCCCCGTGCATGGCCAACACATGGCCCAGCACACACAGCAGGGTACAAACCAGTGTGCGGTGCAGCAGCACCAGGACACAGCCCAGTGCACAGCACAGAGCCAAGTCCTGCCCTGGGCACAGCTGGTGCTCAGCCCAGCGCACAGCAGGGCACAGCCCAGTGCAGGGCATGGAGCAGGGCACAGAGCAGAGTCCTGCCCTGGGCATGGCTGGTCCTCAGTCCAGGGCAGGGAGCAGGGCACAGCCCAGTGCAGACAACAGGGCATGGGGCAGGGCATGGAGCAGGGCACAGAGCAGGGCACAGCCCAGTGCTATGCCAGCCTGGGACATGGCTGGGCACAGCCTGGGAAGTGCCAAGGATGGCAGGAGGACGTTGACCATGTAAGCAACAGTGCCCTGGCCACGCTTTGGGCTGTACCAGGTCCTGGTTGTGTCCTGGGTTGTCCTGCTTGCTCTGTGATTCATCACACAGCAGCCAGGGATGCACCAGGGCAAGTTTTATTCCACCTGGGCACAGGCAGGGGTGCCCAGTGCTGCCTGGGGAAGGTCACACATTCCTTGTCTGGAATTCAATCAACAATCAGCAAACAGCATCAGTCTGGAGGAGGAAAATCCTCCAGGAGCAAACCCCCCCACCCCACAAAAACTCCCTCTCCCTCCTCTACAATTGGAGTGAAAGCAAAGCAAAGGCAGAGAGCAGAGAGCGAAGGTCCCATGAGGCCTGAAAACCGTCCCAGTGCCTCAGCCCCACCGGCTCCATCATTACCCTGGGGGTCACTGGACCCTTCCTATTCCACCTCGGCTTCTCATCTGGAGCTGAAAACGCAGCGTTTCCCCAAGCAGTGATTTTTGAATCCTGATTTTTGGGTCCTTCAGGAGTGGTTTGTGTCCCAGCAAGCCCCAGCCTGAGCTGCACATCAAACCCCTCCCTGTCTGAGCTCCCTCCCCACCTGCAGCCAGGGAGCTTTCTGGTTTTTCCCCACTAATAACAGAGAATTTCTTTGGCTTGAGTGCACGGGGCAGGGTCGGTGTCTGCGAATCAATGCTGAATCAGAAGGCGAGTGACAGCAAAGGGGTGATTTAACGCTACAGACCCATTTCCCATGGCATCGTCCCACAAAAAAGCCGCTTCCACACTGGGGAAATGGGGACACACCATCGTCCCCCACTGCCGCAGGGCGAAGGGCGGTGGTGGCCGTGCTGCTCACACCTTCTTCAGGTCCTCGGGGCCAAAGGAGAGTGGCAGCAGCTCCTCCAGCCTCTTGACGATGTAGGTGCCGTCCGCTTTGGTCAGGTAGACGTCCCAGTCTGTGCCAAACTGGAGGAGAAAAGGAGGGAGAAGTTCCTGATGCAGAATCTTCTACTTTAATTCACTTTTTCCTTAAACTATTTGGATAATCCTCCGGGGTTTGGCTGGGTTTGCAGGTATCCCCCTCTATTCCATGAATTTTGAGGTGGCTCTTCAGCATCACTTTGCCACCCCCTCAGAGGGTATTTGAGCTCCAATCCTGGGGTTTCACCCCCTCAAGGTGATCCGTGGAGCCTCTAAACCTGTCCAGTCTGGCCCTGTGACCTATTAAATATGAACCACCCAAAAAGGGGCTGTGGGTGGGTGCTGGGGAGGGAGGTGAGAATGGGGTGGTCTCCACAAGGATCTTGAGTTTTGCAGGGAACCCCCCATTTTCAGGCTTCTCAGAGGCAGGGCAGCAGCTCCAGGGCCAAACTCTGCACCCAGCAGCACCCAGGAGATAAAAACAACCCTAGAGGGTTACTACCGGGCACCCGCTCCCATGGGACCCTCTTTACAGCAGATAGCGCAACCTGAGGAGTCTGGAACCAGTCCTGGGGCTGAGGGTGGAGGCTGAAAACCCCTCTTGGGCACCTCTGGGTGTTCTGGGGGGAGATGCCACAAGTCAGGGAGTACCAGGGGTTAGGAGGTGAAGTCTAGGGTTGGAGGTTGATGTGTGGAGTAAGAGGGGGAAGTATGGAGTCAGAGAATGATGCTTGGGGCCAGAATAGGATGCCTGGGGTCAGGGGGAGATGTCTGGGTTCAGGGGACGATGCCTAGGGTTAGGGGGGAATGTCTGGAGCCATGAGGAGTTTCTTGGGGTCAGGGGATGATGCCTGGGGCCAGGGACAGTAGGAAGCCAATGCAAGCAGTCACCTCTCTCATCACTTGTCTGCAGGCACCGCAGGGCACAATGAAGTCGTCCCCGATGTCACTGCCAAAGGAGGAGGGCACAGAGCTCAGTCTCAGGTTGGGGAGGGGGGTGATCAGCAGCACAAGACCTTCCCACCCCAATGAATACAGAGCCAGAGCACATTCCCCCCCCAATCCCACTGAAAAAACCACCTCCCAAACCCACTCAGGCTGCACTGGGGTGCACCAGGGGGGTTCCCACTGGCCCTCCAGCCCTGTCCCTCCCCAGTGCCAGCCTTACCTGGTGATGGCCATGGCCTTGAAGCTGGTGTGGCCCTCGGAGATGGCTTTCTGGATGGCAGCGCGCTCGGCACACATGCCCAGGCTGTAGCAGGCGTTCTCCACGTTACACCCTGCAGAGAAGCACCCCCCCACACCCCCTCAGCCACCCCAATCTCACTGGCTTCCCTCAGTTTGTTAGGGAATCCCAAGGAAAAGCCATTTTCCCTACAGCCCAGGCTTCTCACCAGCAGCCCCCTCCCCTCTGCCCCGACTTCTTCCCCTTCGGCCGCGATCTTTGGCTCCGGCTGCGACAGCGGCTGCCAAGAGGCACCCGGGGAAAGGAGCAGAGCGGGAAAGGACAACCAGCACCCGGCTCAACCCCCACTGCACCCCCTATCCACGGCCAAAGGGTGGCAGGAAGAAGCCCAAATCCCCAGGAGGGGCTTTGGCAGCCTTGCCTCACCCGAGAAGATCTCCCCGCCGGCGGTGAGCAGCGCGGCGCCCACCGGGAAGCGGCTGTAGGGGCAGTAGGCACAGTTCTTGGCCTCCTGGCTGCGACGGAGCAAGAGCTGCAGGTGGTCACCCTGGGGTTGCCCCGGGGAGGCGGTGGGCGCCGGCCGCTGCCCGCTGCCCTCCATGCCTGCGCCCGCCTGCCCAGCCCGCTGACGCTGCGGTTAAATATTTCCTCGCCTGGAAAAAACAGGCTGGGAGGGAGAACGCCCCGGCGGGCAGCATCCCTCACCCTCCCAGAGCACCGGCCTGGGCTGGGTTCCGCGTCCCCTCCCCACCTGCTGCTTCACTTTGTTGGCCCCGCTGGTCCCTGCTTTAGTTTTTGATTTCTTTACCTTCTCCTTTCTCTGTCCCGCTGTGACCTTGGGGGTGTTTTTTTTCCTCCAATCCCAGTTAAAAACTGGTTTTGTGGCTTCACAGCAGAAGGTCAAATCACTCCTGACAGGGGTGGGGTGGGGAACGACAGCTCCTGATCAGTAAAACCTAAAGAAATCAATGAACAGGGTAAATAATGATCAGAAAAATCCGAAGCGATCAATTGATATGATCAATTATCATGATTAATATGACTGAACATGTGAAATTGGTCCTGACAGGGTCGGGTTGGAGGTGGAGGGAGGGTGAAACAACAGCTCCTGAACAGTAAAGTCCAAAGAAATCTATTGATACAATCAATAATGATCAGCAAAATCCAAAGGGATCATTGAATATGAGGCACCACAGAAGCAGAGGGGAACGGGGGGGCTCCCTCCTCCCTAAATCCTGTGCGATCCACAAGGGAAGGAGCTTTGGGGATGGTTCAAACCTGCCCTTTCCCTGCAAAGGCTGAAGGATAAACTAAACCATCTTAGCTCTGCTGAGAAGGGAGAGGCTGCTGTGGATGGAAACCTCCCTCATTTGCACTAATTCACTAATTGCCACCCCCCAAACCCATCCTCACCCCAAAGACTGCAGCAGAAAAGCTGAAAATCCACTCAAATTTGGGATTTTTTACAATGATTTTGGTTGCAAAACCCTCCAGGGCCGCAGCAGCGAGAGGAGAGGGGCTGCTGATGCCAGCAAAGCTGCTATTTTAGGGTTGCGGTTGCTTTGCTCAAAGCATGGAAACACTGGGAAGCTGCTGGGAAATGGTTTGCTTCTCCCCACAACAACCCCGCTGGGGTTTGCCTCCCCAAACGGACTGAAACTGGGAGACCACGCTGGTGCTTCACCCCTCGCTCCTCCCTGCTTTGCAATCCCAAGGCAGCTAGAGTGTCTTTGGGGGTCCTCTCCCCAAGCCTGGGGGTCTCCCTGCTGCAGCCACAAGAAGCCTCAGGTGGGAGAAAACCCCCTGGAAATTTGGGGTTGAGGCAGAGGAGCCAACCCCTGAACAGCCCCAGGCTGGAATCTCCAAGGAACCCCACAGCGCTCCCCAAAGACCCCTCCCCTCTCAGCCTGCACCATGGGGAAACAACATTTGCCCTACAGAGAGGCTGTCCCGGACCTAAAGCAACAGGTTGAGAGCCTAAAGCTCAGCCCAAGGAAGAGGGGAGGGGGAGCTTGAAAATCGTTGGGGGGGGAAATGGGGTTTCTAGGGCAGAAAATGCCCTCAAACCCGCAGGACCCCTGAACCCCCTCAGGTTTCGGGGCGAGGGGGAACATCTTTTCTCATGCCAGGGTGAGGAGCTGCTGTCTGACCCTTCCCAAAACCACCCCTCACCCCAAGCACTGCCCCACTTTCCCCCTTGCTACCCCCCCCCACACACAGTTGAGTTTGGGGTCTGGCTGCTGCAGGGGGTGATGCTGCTGGTGGTGGAGGAAGAGGAGGGGGGGGTCTTGCTTTTCCCAGCATCTTTCCCTCCCTGGCCAAGCGCGAAGCCGAGCGAGCGGCTGCGGCTGAGTGGGGGACGTTCAGCGGCGGCTCCTCGCGTGTTCGGGGGGCCGGGGCGACGCGGCGTCGCGGGGAGGTGGAGCAGCCCACAGGGAGAGCGAGAGCGAGATTGCAGCAGCATCCCCGCAGCCGTCACCGCCATCGCTCCCCGCAGCCGCCGCCGCCGCTGGAACGTCGCGATTCCTCGGCTGAGCGTCGCCGCATCCGCGCCGGTGGGCTGACGGCATCGCTTACGGCTGCTGCCTCGGGGTAGGGGGGCTCTGCCCCCGGAGCTGGGGTGGAGGGGGAGGAGAAAACCAGCCAGTTCGGGGGCTCTGAGCTTTTTAGTGGGGGAGAATCTCTCCGCTCGCAAGTGGGACGGCAGGGCCGGGATTAGCGGAGGCGTGCGGGGAGGCCGGGGGGTCCCTCGGCGGAGCGGAGATGCTGCCCTGGCGCCGGAGCAAGTTTGTGCTGGTGGAAAATGACCGTAAGTGCAAAGGGAAGAGCCTGGGGCCGGGGCTGAGCTACGCGGCGCTGCTGGCTGGTTTCCTTCGCTCCTGCCCCGACCTCCTGCCTGAGTGCCCGCTCGAGCGCCTGGGCAGCGTCTTCCGCGGCAGGAGGCAGAAAGTGGAGCTCAACAAGGAGGACCCGACGTACACGGTGAGGTACCTGGGCAACGCCGTCACCCTGCACGCCAAGGGCGAGGGCTGCACGGACGAGGCGGTGGGCAAGATCTGGGCCAAGAGCGACGCCGGGGCCGGCGGAGCCAAGATGAAGTTGACGTTGGGACCT
This sequence comes from Phoeniculus purpureus, assembly GCA_028565055.1. Taxonomy (NCBI): domain Eukaryota; kingdom Metazoa; phylum Chordata; class Aves; order Bucerotiformes; family Phoeniculidae; genus Phoeniculus; species Phoeniculus purpureus. The sequence continues at coordinate 6,144 of JAOXOE010029297.1, forward strand.
CAAGGCATCCGGATGACGCCCTGCGAGAAGGGAGCGCGTCGGCCGGGCCACGCGTACCTCTTGCACCGCATCACCTACTGCGCCGCCGACCGCCGGCACCCGAAAGTCTTCGCTTGGGTTTACCGGCACCAGGTGAAGAACAAGGCGGTGGTGCTGCGCTGCCACGCCGTCCTCGTCTCCAAAGCCGCCAAGGCAAGAGCCATGGCCCTGCTGCTCTACCAGACGTCAGCCTCCGCCTTCAACGAGTTCAAGCGGCTCAAGAGGCAGAACGATTGCCGCCACGTCCAGCAGCAGCTCCTGGGCGATGCCATCGTCCCCTTGGTGCCCCTCCGGCGGCTCCTCAACACCAAGTGTCCCTACCGCCCACCCACCGAGAGGGCCCGCTGCACCCCGCGCCTCAGCTCCATCCTGGAGGAGGAGGAAGAGGAAGGAGCCTTCGGCAGCGGGGCACCCCGGGGGGACGGTGGTCCTGGCGACAGAGCTGCCATGCTGCGGCTGGCCAGGGAGATGCGGGGGTGCAGCCTGCGTGGCCCCCGGCCCCTGGCGTGCTGAGGGTCTCTCCATTTTGAGGACCCTTCCCTGCACCTCGAGACGAAGCCGGACCCTCCGTGTGGCCAAATCTGGACAAGACGGCGGCCTCCTTTGCAAAGAAGATCCCTGGGGGGGGGGTGGGTTTGCCCCCTGGGGACGCCTCCCAAGCCTTCGCACAAGAACCTGCTCTCATGCCTCTTCCCTGACGGCCATAATAAAGTGAGCTGTGTGTTTGCTGCGGTGTGACGAAGCCTGTGTCTCGCCTGGCCCCAGCCCTGGCAAACAGGAGAAGAAGGGTTAAGCTCTGCAGTTCGGGGCGGGGGGGTTTAGGGGGGGGTTTAGGGGTTTACACCAAATTTACCCAAGAGAAGACAGGCTGGGAGGGAGATTTAGGGGGGACTGCAGGGTCCCCAGCTCTGTCTGCACCCCCTCTCTGCAGCACCAAGGGCTGGTGAGAGCTGCTCCGAGTAGTCATGGCAACCCCAGATTTTAAATATAGAGCTGGGGGGGGTTGGGGCTCAAGGCCCCTGCTCTGAGGATGTTGTGAGGGGGGGTTTGGCCACTCAGACCCCCACCGGAGAGCAGGGTTTGCCTGTAGCCTCCCCCCACCAAATAAAAAGCAGCATCAAGGCCCCGAAATCAATAATTTACCAGAAATTACTATTTTTTCCTTCCCCTTTAGCTGAACTGGCAGCGCCAACGGGGTGGGGGGGGAGCACAAGACAACCCCCCACCTTCGAGCATCCTCCCAGCAGGGGCACTGCTCTGCATGAGAAGGACCCCACTAGAAAATGGGGCTGCACCCCCACAGGCCTTGTCTCCTCACTACAGGGGGCCCTTAGGGTGCTGCTGCCACCCACCTCCCTCCCAAGGCCCTATAGGGCTGGGATTTGGGTACATGCCCCCTTTCAGCTCAGGGGGGCCAGGACTGTCAGCCTGGGGGTCCAGAAGTTGGGCTACACTCCCCCCCCACCCCAATTATTGTGGAGCCAGAGCTCAGCCCCTCCCTGACCTCCTCCAAACCCTGTGGGGCCAGAGCTCAGCTCCCCCCTTCAAGGCCCTAAATGGGGGATCGGTCCCATCTCCTCTCCCGAAGAGACCAGGGCTGGGATTTACCCCCTCAAAGCCTTGACTGGGGTCCCCCCAAGAAGACTCTGGGTGGAGGGGGCTGCTCAAGGCCAGGCTGGGGGGTTCTGGAGGGCTGGATGACTGGGCCGGAGGACCGGAGGCCTGCACGGCCGCGTCTCGATGGTGGCGCTGACGTCATCAGTGGGCGCCGCGGCGCTGTTGCCGCGGTAACGGCGGCCATGGAGGGCGGCGGGAGGCCCTCGGGCCTGCAGGCCGCGCTGCTGGCGGGGAGCGCCGCGCTCACCGCCCTCTTCTGCTCCGTCTACCGGCACCGCGCCCGCGTGGCCCGCGGCCTTCAGGTGGGTGCGAGGGCTCCCCGGGGATGTTGGGTTGGGGGGGTGTGGGGGAGTTACGCACAGGGCCTGGGCCTAGGCCCGCCGGCTGAGCCGCGGCCTCTCGTCTCTTTGCCACAGGGCGCCCGGTGGGTCCGGCTGGACGGGGAGCTACAGGCTGTGCTGCTGGAGGCGCCGGGGCGGTGCGTTCCTTACGCAGTCATCGAAGGTAAGGGCAAGGCGGTATTGGCGCTTCTGCATCTCCACGGGTCTGGCCCTGTCGGCTCATTTCCCCCGACCAGGAGGCCACTGTCTGCCCTGGCAGCGTAAAATAAGAGCTATCGACGTTTCAACCCTCACAGATCAACCTAGAAGCGTTGAAAGAGACCTTTAACATTGAGTCCAACTGTTCCTCCAGCACTGCCAGGTCCCCACATCTCCACAACTTCGCAGCTGTGGTGGGGGAACTCCAGTGCTGCCCTGGGTAGTCTATTCCAACGTCCTGCAAAGTGAAGAAATCCTTTCTGATACCCAGCCTAAACCTCTCCTGGCACAACTTGCAGCATTTCCTCCTGTCCTGTGGATTGTTCTGGGTACAATAGACCAAACTGCACCTTGCTCCAGCCCCTTGCAATTTGTCATAGACTCTGTTGGTTGGAAGGGCATCCCCCTCCAAAGAGCACCCAGTCCAACCCCCCCTGCACCAAGCAGGGCCATCTCTCACCAGACCAGGTTGCCCAGAGCCCCATCCAACCTGACTTGAATGGCTCCAGGGATGGGGACTCCAACACCTCTCTGGGCAGCCTGTTCCAGGGATCCCCCACCCTCAGATTCAACAACTTTTTTCTAATGTCCAATTTAAATCCTCCTTCTGTTGTTTAAAACGTCTGCTCCTCATCCTGTTGCTGCACAGCCTTGCGAGCAGTCCCTCTCCAGCTTTCTTGGAACCCCTTCAGGGTCTGGAAGCTGCTCTAAAGTCTCCCCAAAGCATTCTCCTCTCCAGGCTGAAGACCTCCAGCTCCTTCAGCCTCTCCCCAGAGCAGACAGCCTCCAGCACTTTGAATTTCAGGGAATTGTTGAGAGCAGGAAGGTCCCCCTGAGCCTCTTAAGTTAAACCCTTCCAGTTTGCTCAGCTGCTTCTCACAGCACTGCTGCTCCAGCCCCTTCCCCAGCTCCACTGCCCTTCTCTGGCCCCATTGCAGCCCCTCCCTGTCCTTCTGGAGCAAGTGAGGGCCCCAGAGCTGACCCCAGGATTTGAGTTGGGGCCTGCCCTGGTCCCACTGGCCACGCCAGTGCTGACAGCAGCCCGGATGCTGTTGGGTTCTTACCTGCCTGGGCACTCCCTGTGTCATCTCCAGCTCCTCCCCGGGCAGTGTCCAGTTGCTCTGCCCCAGCCTGGAGCACTGCAGGGGTTTGTTGTGGCCCCAGGGCAGGATCCACCACTTTATCAGCAACAGTGTGGCCAGCAGGGCTGGGGATGTAATTCTACCCCTGTATTGGGCACTGGGGAGGCCTCCCCTCGAGTACTGGGAGCAGAGCTGGGCCCTCATTTCAAGGAAGAGATGGAGGGACAGGGAGTGGGGCCAGAGAAGCAACGAGACTGGGGAAGGGACTGGAGGGAAAGGCGGATGAGGAGAGGCTGAGGGAGCTGGGGGTGTTTAGCCTGGAGAAGAGGAGACTCAGGGGGGACCTTCTCCCTCTCTCCAGCTCCCTGAAGGGAGATTGCAGTCAGGTGGGGGTCGGGCTTTTCTACCAGTGCCAGGATGAGAGGGCGGGGCCTGAAGCTGCCAGGGGAGGGTTAGGTTGGATGTTAGGAAGCCCTTCCTCAAGGAAAGGGTGATCAGAGCCTGGCCTGGACTACCCAGGGCAGTGGTGGAGTCACCATCCCTGGAGGTGTTGAAGGGCAGCCTGGCTGTGGCCCTGAGTGCCCTGGTGTGGCTGCTGGTGTGGTGTTAGGTCCTGGTTTGGGCTGGCTGAGCTCAAAGGGCTCTTCCGGCCTCAGTCATTCTGGGATCTGCAAAATTATCTTGTTCAAACATTGCCTGTGCTTGCTGCCCACGATAAGGAGGGGAGCAGATGCTGCCCGAGCAGCTCTCACGCCCCGGTTTGTGTTCCAGGTGTGGTGCAGTCTGTAAAGGAGACCCTGAACAGCCAGTTTGTGGAGAACTGCAGGGGCGTTGTTCAGCGGCTGACGCTGCAGGAACACAAGATGGTTTGGAACCGAACAACCCACCTCTGGTAGGTGCCTAGGACCCACAAACCTCCTCCTTCCAGGCTGGCTGAGGTCTGACACCTCTGAAACAGCCTCAGGGGTTGCCAGAGTGGCCAAGCTAGAGCTGCCGAAATGGGGCCCCTTTGGCGCTGTGTTCAGGGCTGTGCTGTCACAGTTTGTTTCGGGGCTGTAGTTGAGGAGCATGGAGGTGGGCAGAGCTTTTATTAGCAGCCCTGTTGTCATGGAAGTAGCCCCAGCACAGTGTTTCCCCAGCAAAACGACACCTTCTGAGGAGGAATTCAGTTGGATTTGGCTGGTACCCACACCCAGGGGTGCTGAGAGCAGCCTGACCCACGAGAGCTGCTGAAATGAGGCTTTTCCAGCCTCAGCCTCTCAAGTTCCTGTGCGACAGGCAGAGCATCTCCTTGCAGGGCAGTTTCTGGCAGCCACAGCGAGGTGAAGGGGGGACAGGGTGCTCTCCCAGCACCGGGAGAAGCCAACTCTGTTTCCACAGGGACCACAGGAGTGGTGAGAGGAGAGCGGAGGGGCCCCTGTCGTGCCAGCTGATGCCATGAGGGGAAAAGCATTGCTCTCCATCCAGATCAGCTGTGCTCAGGGCAGTGGCCAGGATCTCCCCACGCAGGAGGCGCTCGCTTTCACCCCTTTGCCTCCCTCCCCAGGAACGACTATGAGAAGATCATCCACCAGCGAACCAACACCACCCCGTTCAACCTGGTCCCTTCGGAAGATGACGCCGGCGTCGCTGTCAGGGTGATGAAGCCTCTAGAAGCTGCTGAGCTCAGCCTGGAGACTGTCTACGAGAAATTCCACCCCTCCGTGCAGTCCTTCACCGACGTCATCGGCCACTACATCAGCGGCGAGCGGCCCAAGGGCATCCAGGAGACCGAGCAGATGCTGAAGGTGGGCACCGCGCTGACCGGGGTGGGCGAGCTGGTCCTGGACAACAACACCCTCAAGCTGCAGCCCCCGAAGCAGGGCCTCCCCTACTACCTGAGCACCACCGACTTCGACACCCTGCTGCACAAGCAAGAATCCAGCGCCCGCTTCTGGAAAGTCCTCAGCGTCCTCTGCGGTTTCGCCACCTGTGCCATCCTCTTCTTCCTCCTGCGCAAGCAGTACCGGCACCACCGCGAGAGGAGGCAGCTCCGGCAGATGCAGGAGGAGTTCCGGCAGGCTCAGGAGCGCCTGCTGCGCCAGGTGAACGCCGAGGGCGGCGAGACGCTCAAGAACGCCTGCGTCGTCTGCCTCAGCAACCCCAAATCCTGCGTCTTCCTCGAGTGTGGCCACGTCTGCTCCTGCAGCCAGTGCTACCGGGCGCTCCCCGAGCCCAAAACCTGCCCCATCTGCCGCCAGGGCATCACCAGGGTGGTTCCCCTGTACAACAGTTAAAGTGCTGTGGCTGGGGCGAGGGGCTGTGGACTCTTTGCACTGCGGTACCGGCACCCGAGGAGGTTGATGGGGCCCGAGTGACCCCCTAATTCACATTGTGCTGCGGTTTTCTAACAGCGAAGGGGGGTTTGGGATCTTGGGAAGAGCCAAAACACTGCGGCAGAACAATCCCCTCCAGGATCTGGGGAAGGTCAGAGTGAAAACTGCCTCCTCCTGACAAGGGGTTTTCTCTCCTTGCTGCTTGAGTGGGTGGTTTTGTGGAGCAGGGAGGGAGCTTGAGTGAGCAGGGGGCTCCGAGCAGGGCTAACGGACGACAGCCTGGCTGCTCAGGGCTCGACGGAGGGTGTCGTGAGGAGCCCCGTGGAGTCAGACTGGAGGAGCTGACACAACCCTTACTCTTTGCAGGGGAACCCCCCCTCCGGACAAGACAGTAGAGTTGCTCAGAGGCTGCAGGGTTGTGGGGAAGTGCTGGAACGAGCTGGGCAGGCGCAGAGCTCGTATGGGGAGCGGGGGTTGTGTGGGTGCAGGTGATTGTGGGATCATCCACAGAACTCTGCGGCCATATTGCACCAGGACGTGGGAGTGAATGGGGAGCAGAGATCTGCTGGGATGGAAAACCATGGCTGTGAAAGGAGTAAATTAGGAATAAAAGTGTGCTTGGGATCCACAGTGGGATCTGCTGCCTCTTGACTCCCTGGATGCTGTGGCTGAGGTAGGGTGAGGGGGAACGGATTCAGCACTGTGCTGCAAGGGCTACCAAAACCCCAAGATTTCACACTAAGAAGGGAAAATTCCCTTCCCCAACTCCCATTTTGCTGTCAATCTCATCGGGTCCCTGCAACCTAAGGGGTTAACAAACCCAAAGCGACCCTTTAATTAACGTTTGCTGCAGTTCAGCAGTGAAATGGGGCTTGGGAACTCGGGGCAGGAAGAGCCGAAGCATGGGGGCCAAACTAACTCTCCCCTCAGGATCTGGGGGAGATCCCAAGAGAAAAAGAGAGGAATTGAAAAGGGAAGGATTTCTGTCGACTGCTGGGATAAGAGATTGGGAATTCAATCCAGAAACAGGTTGTTTCCTCGTTAAACCTTCACTGGAGCAGCCCCAGCACCACAAAGAGCCACATCCAGCCCAGCTGCCGGCTGCAGATGGCAGTGGCTGCCTGCGTGAGGGCTGCCTGACAGTGGGAGCAGTCTGAATCCCACCCAAAACAGCCCGAATCCCTCCTGGAACAGCCCATATCCTACCTGGAACAGCCTGAATCCCACCCAAGACACCTGAATCCCTCCTGGAACAACCAAAATCCTACCTGGAACAGCCTGAATCCCAGACAAAACAGCCCGAATCCCACTTGGAACAGCCTGAATCCCACCTGAAACAGCCAAATCCCACCTGCAACAATCTGAATTCCACCCAAAAGAACCCAAAACCCACCTGGAACCACCAAAATCCTACCTGGAACAGCCCGAATGCCCCTCGAACAGCCCGAATGCCCCATAGAACAGCCTGAATTCCGCTCAGAGCAGTTCAAATCCCACCTGGAACAGCCCGAATCCCACTCACTGGTTGGACACCTCTCCCCGCAGCTCTCACCCTTCTGCTGCTGCCATTGGAAAATAAAACCCTTCTTTTCCTGGCAGCTCTAAGCTCATTGTGGGGAAAAAACGCCCCAACAAGAACCTGCCAGGGCTCTTGCCGTGGGATCAGCTCTGCCCCAGAGCCCAGGGTGTTGGTTTAGGGTCTGGACCCTTCAACTCCTTGCAGCTGTCTGCTGCAAACCCCATCCTTCGAGGTTTTGCCCCCTTTCTGGCCATCACAGCCGTGTGGAGGGTTTGCCTTCCCCTCCCTGCTTGTCCAACCACCCCAGGACACCTCATCCCCCCGATGGGGGCAACAGAAGTGGGGAGGGGGCTGTCACTCCCTCTCTGAATCCTCAGCCCTCAACGTTTTACCGGGGGAGCGGAGCCATCACGCGAAGCCTAAAAATACCCCTTTGTGTTTTCGCCGCTACCTTTCGCCTCCTGCTTTCGAGCTTTTTTTACCCCCCCCACGATTTCTCGAGCGGAGACACAACCTTATGTAAGGAGCTGACAGCTCGGGGGTGTGTGGGGTGCGTGGGATCGGGGCTCACAGGGCTCCAGGAGCTCAGGGATTTCAGCGAAAGGGGGGAGGGCTTTGGGGTTGGGAGCAGCCCCAGGGCCTTGTCCTACCCCAGAACCAGAGGAGATGTAGCCCAGCCTGGAGCAAAAGGGGTCTGGGCTGCTGTCCCCACTGTCCTCCCACCCTGGTTTGTTCAGGGGGGCTGTTCAAGCAGCCAGGTACCTCCAGTCTTCCCTGAACCGGTAGCACCTGCTGTCCCATTGCTGTGACCCCAGTGGCTGCCATGGCCATGGGACACTGGTAGTGACCCTAGAACCATCCTGCAGTCCCCTCGGGAAAGGGCTGTGCGGGGACCTGCCCTGGGGACCAGTTTCCCCCACTACTGGCAGCCCCACATGAGGGACTGGAGGTCCTGTCCCAGCCCCTTCCTGCTGGGCTCTGCAGGGCAAAAGCACTGGGCTCCTCAGGGATGCTGTGGGGCAGCTCTGCAGGGATGTTGGGGGGTAGTTCAAGGCTTTCTGAAGCTGTGGGGCTCCTTGGAGCTGTGGGCGGCTTGGGGCTCCTCCAGTGATGCTGTGGGGCAGCTCTGGGCTCACTGGGTCTTGCTGTGGGGCAACTCAGGGTTCCCCAGGAGTGACTGTGGGGCAGCTCTGGGTTCACTGGGGGTTTTGAGGGAGCTCCAGGTTCCCTAAGGATGTTGTGGGGCAGCTCTGGACTCTCCGGGAGTGACTGTGGGGCAGCTCCTGCTTCCCCAGGGATGCTGTGGGGCAGCTCTGGATTCTCTGGGGATTTCAGAGGAGCTCCAAGCTCTCCGAGGATGCTGTGGGGCAGCTCAGGACTCGGGGAAAGACTGTGGGGCAGTTCCTGCCCCCAGGATGCTCTGGGGCAGCTCCAGGCT
>JAOXOE010029298.1:0-14690 GCA_028565055.1 Phoeniculus purpureus
AGTTTTGCAACTATAATACAGAAGCAGGCTGAAGGAGATCACATAATATTACGGATTGGAAGGGATCTCGAAATATCATCCTGCACAATCCCCCCACCACAGCAGGATCACCTAGATCAAGTCACACCGGAACATGTCCAGGTAGATTTTAAACATCTCCAGAGAAGGATTCTCCACGGCCTTCCTGGGCAGCCTGTTCCAGTTCTCTAGCACCCTCACTGTGAACACGTTTCTTCTCACATTTATGGGGAATCTTCTATGTTCCACCTTACACCCATTGCCCCTTGGTCTATCATTGGATGCCACTGAGCAGAGCCTGGTTCCATCCTCCTGGCACCCACCCTTTCCATATTTGTAAATATTAATGAGGTCACCCCTCAGTCTCCTTCTTTCCAAGCTAAAGAAACCCAGCTCCCTCAGCCTTTCCTTATAAGGGAGAAGTTCCACTCCCTCCATCTTCTTTGTGTCTCTGACATGTCCCCATTCCATCTAGAAGTGCTAAAGAAACCTCACACATACCTGTACATACATACATACGTACAACCTGGTTCTGACTTTCCCCTGTTTGTTCCCTCTTTGCTTTTTTCTACATCAATTCTACCACAAAGGCAAAGGTATGGCTCACCTGACTTTCCAATACACTGGAGTGAGATGACACTGGTACCCATCTCAACACATCATTCTAACAGCCTTTTGATCTGAAATTGTTCCTCATTAAATGTTCCTGTAAGCATCACGAAAGCATGAAGAGAAGGATGGAGCAAAGGAAAAAAACCACTGAAGTTTATGACTACAGTGATTCTTTACTTCGTTGACCAAAACACGTGCCATTTTTTCCTCTAATGTCATTCAGTATTTCCCTCTATCTTATTCCACCTGAATTAACACTTCCTTCATTTTGTTGAGGCAATTACTTTTCAAATTATGAATGTAAATACAGTTTAAGATAGCAAAGCAAAGTACTTCAAAGAAAAAAGTCAAAACATTTCTTTTTGAAATTCAAATTTTCATTTTTTTTTGGCGGATTTGTGTATTTGTTTCTTCTGGAGCTCATTGTACAGAAGTTCCACCGCAAAGATTCTCCCTAGCTCACAGAGAAGTGGGTTTATGTCTGTCTGCTTTTTTCATGGAAATAGGATCCATTTAGCAAGCTAGGACACTGCTTTGCACCACCTCTCTTGGTTGCCAGCACTGGCTACTGTCTGCTGCCTGCCCAGAACCTTTTTACTGTGGATCATTTAAGCTCCTGGCATCGCTGCCAGGGTACCCAAGGCTTCGGAGTCTAGAGCTCAGTGCAAGCACAGAACATTGTTCATACTCAGTAACAGAAAAGGAAAAATGTTTACAGATTTAAGTAATAGCCTAGCAAATCCCCATTAGATTCTTTTTCCTTCTTCCCTGAATAAAAGACACCAAACAAAACCTGATGTTCAGAGTCACGAGCCACATTCTCATCTGGAGCACAGCAGACCTCTCTTGGCTCTCAGTGCACTGATGCTGACTTATACGAGTGAGGCGCACGGCCCACAGTTTATGTTTCACATCCAAAATCCCATACAGACTAAATTTTGCTCTTCAAAGCCTACAGAAATCCACAAATTAGCACCTTTTAGCATTATGCACTTGGAGTTTGTCGGTTCTTCTGCAGTAATCGATTAACGGTTGTTCTCCCGTTAGAGTTGATCCCTTGTTGGTGGGTATATTTATGACACATGGTTACACCTACAAGAATACATTAAAAGTTTTTTGAGCAACTTGGAACTACAAAGGCAAACCAGTGCCTTGCAGTTGCTATCATCTTTGATGTCAGTAGGAGAATGCATTTAGCAAAATCAAGCAAGGGAGTTCTGTTTTCTGCAATTACAGCAATCCAGACGAAACTTTCGAAGAAGCCGTGTCAAAGCCAGTTACTCTGACTTACACGCTTGAAATGTTCACAGATATTAAGAGACTGCCATGCACAAAACTTTCACCTGTATATCTCTCTCTCAATTAACTTCCTTTTCTGAGAGACAAAATGCAGCTTCTTATGTAACGTTCAGTTGAACAAAGGAAAAAGAGCCTGAACTCTCTGCTCTGGGCACCAGAATCTGATGCAACTCACTTTCATCTCCGTGGAGCTTATCTGGTAGGCAGACCCACAGGAGGCATGAATTCCTGAGGATAAGTTATATTCTGCAGCACGTGACTGGATTCAGCCAACTCACCAGTGATTAATTTGCCTTCTCTTCAGAGTTTCACTTGCGTTTAAGCAGGAACCTTCGCAAATGGAATTTATCTGTCAGGGTGATCTTTACCATAGTTAGACATGATGAAACGAAAAGATGCAAACATGCAAACTACAGCCCCACAGTCCAGCTCGCATGTCAAACTAGACAAATGTGCTTGTAGGTACGCATATGTGGATAGTCACACACGCGTGACCTTTAACGAGACAGGATTGGGACTCAGGAAAAACAGAGCTCGATTCCCAGCCTTACTACTGAGCTCTTCTGTGACTTGAAGTAACACGCGTGAGATTTTAGTCTCTCGTCCACTTATGCAGACAAAACAGTCCTTTGCAGGCAAGGGTAGTCTTCACTGCCTGCTTATATATTGCCTGATGAAACAACTCTGATGTGAGCTGGAATTTTGTCACGTCACAAGTTATTGGTAGTTCGGGGTGGGGGTTTTTTAGTGCCAAAAATGGATTACAATGGGGGCAGTGCTGGGCAAAGACAACATATTATCTAGTTCCATTTTCTCCTGATGTAATTGCAAACACTATACACTTGTCTTGTGCTACCAGTTCAAAGCGTTCCAGGTTGCAGGGAGCTACTTCTCTGTTTGTGGGCTATCAGTATAATACATGCTGGTATTTTACACAGACTTTCTTCAGACACAGAGAAATTTGAGACAGAATTCATCAACACCTTTTCTCTGACTGCCAACGCAGAGCCATGGCTGGGAGATGTGAAATATTCTGCAGCAGCAAAAGAACAGAGGACCTAACTAGGGAAAGCAATCAAAGCTGCATGATGGTGCACAGGGTTATAAAGCCCATGCCTGACTCACATCAGCTAGTGTTCACCCAGGTTGCAGTTGAGTCAAGTGGTGTTATTTTATATTTCTTCTGGAAAGGTAGAGACTTCATTAAATACGTTGCTGCATATTATCCACCATCACTCTCGTCATCCTCCTCTAGGATACACCCACACACCTATGCTACAGAAACCTGCAGAGCCAAAGACCCTAGTTGCCCATCAACAACTGAGAAGCAGCCAAGCAATACTTTCCAAGCTCTGTGTCACAATTATTTACCTCACAGACCTCTGCTTTTAAATATGTGTTTTAATTTCCTATAATCCCAGCTCCTACCACGATTATGTGGAATTCCATTTATTCTATTTGTCCTATTTGAAAGGGATGAAGTCATCTGTGCTGGAAACTATGACCTGATTGAAAATACTGAAATGCTGCAACGTCTCAGACACAGCTCTGGCACATGAAGAAGTATAAATTAAACTCTTCTGCAGACATTTGATCTCTTGCTATGAAAAGGGATATTGTGTTTCCTCTGTTTAACAGTATTCTCTGTCCACTGTGAAAAGAACTCTGTTTGCACTTTTTTTTTTAAGTGTAGCATTTTTTTTCCACATTAAACAGGATTGCAAAATAAGCTTCAGCATGTGTACACACTGAGTCTATATGTTATGACTGCTGTGAACTAAAGGATGCCAATGCTGCATCTCACAGACTCGTTAACTAATTGATTCAGTTGTTACAAGTGAATCATGTCATCATCGTGGCTGAAAAGGACCTCTGGGATTATCAAGACAAAGACCTCATCCCAGCATCTTCCTAACCCTTAGACCATGGTCTCAAGTGCTCTAGCTACTCGGTTTTTAAACACCTCCAGGGATGGTGACTCCACCACCTCTCTGGCAGCCTGTGCCAGTGCCCAGCCACTCTCTCAGGAAAGAACTTCTTCCTAAGATCCAGTCTAAACCTCCCCTGATGCAACTTGAGGCCATTTCCTCCAATCCCATCATTAGTTATTTTTGAGAAGAGACCAGCACCAGCCTCGCTGCAATCTCCTTTTAGGTAGCTGTAGAGAGCAATAAGGTCTCCTGTCAGTTTCCTCTCCTCTAGACTAAATAACCCCAGTTCCCTCAGCCACTCTTTAAAGGCCCTGCTTGCCACAACTCTCACCAGCCTCGTTGCCCTTCTCTGGACCCACTCAAGCACCTCAATGTCCTTCTTATACTGTGGCGCCCAACACTGGACCCAGCACTCAAGCTGCAGTCTCACAAGTGCAGATGACAGGAGCAGGATCACCTCCCTACTCCTGCTGGTTAACCAATTCATCACCCAGGATGCTGTTGGCCTTTTTGGCAACCTGGGCACACTAGTGGCTCCTGTTCAGATGGCTGTCAACCAACACCTCCAGATCCTTCTCTACCAAGCAGCTCTCCAGCCACTCTTCCCCAAACCTGTAGCACTGCTGAGGGTTGTTGTGACTGAAGTGCATGACCTGGCACTTGGCTGTGTTAAACCTCATCCCATTGGTCTCAACCCACCACTCCAGCCTGTCCAAACTCCCTGCCCTCAAGCAGATCGACACTCCCGCATAATTTCATGTCACCTGCAAATTTACTGAGGGTGCATTCAAACACCTCTTATGAGCTCCAGGACTCTATACTGTTCCCTATATCCAGGACTCCACAATTGCAATCCATATTTGATCATCAGAGTGTAAGGTAGCATGTGAATGCAGTCAGCGGTCACTACTACTCATAGTTATTCTAGTAGCAGTGCAAATTCTTACTATAAGGTCACCTCATAAGTTACAGATACCATTTCTTTATCCAAGGTAAGCAAATGTCCCTTACAAACTTTAACATAGTTCTGTGCATCTGGTTACTCTAGAATTTTATTTAAGTGTGTATAAACCTGGGTTCCTGCAACATAACGTGTAATCCAGCGTGTTGTGCTGGGAAATGGTTCAGTAAAGTTAACCATCTCATGCTATGTGTTCGCTACAGAATTAGCTCAGCTTTCCTACTCATCTCTAGAGCTGGGGAAGCTTCAGCGAGAATAACTATGCTGAAAAATAGCACTTGAGTTGCTGCAGGGTTAGCAACAGATGAGGTGTGTGAACTACAGCAAAAATTACCCCAACCCCCCTTCCACAACAAACCAGACAACTCATACTAGTAGTTAAGTAGTGTTTTGTGTCAGAAAGATTCATGTTAGAGGCAATACTCCTGTTAATCCTTCAGAGAAAACAGCCCCTCAGTGGTTTCTGTATCAAATGCTTTCAAATGATAACAATACTAGACAAGACCGCAAAATGCTCAGTACTGACCTGCCTTTGATCCCATAAAAATTGAAGGGGGAGGAAGAGTCTTTCAATGCAGGCAGTGGAAGCAGACTCATGATGATGGAGATATTTATTATTATAAACCTCAGTAATAGTTGTTGAGGGGTTTTTTTTTTAATAGAAGTCCTGCAAAAAGCAGCTCAAATACCAGTAGCTGAGTTATTTCTGTGCTGTTTGTGTCTACCATCAGAGGCATTCTCCAGTGTGGTGTGGATCCTTGGCTAGGCGGGGCAGGGCTGTGGGGAGCTGCAGAGTGGTTCTGCTGCAGAATTGCTGGGGCAGCAACTGATGGCCCCGGGACACAAATGGAGCCCTGGGCTGTGTGCAGAGGGAAGGAGTCTGGGCAGAGCCCCTCAAGGCCCTGCCACCAATACAGTGCAAGGGACAAATAAAGCTCCTTAACTTACGATCTCTTGCAAAAGGCATGATACCCAGTTGTAGGATCTTCTCATCAAGCTGACAGATCAAATAGAGTCTTCAGAGGAAGACAGCACCTCTTCTATTGGAATGATCAGTCCTCTGTCCCTGCTTCAATACAGCTGTACACCTTTAGCTAGCCAAAAGATTCCTCTTGATTTTTTTATGGTAAAAGATCGATTTTTTTAAAAAATCATTGTTAATAGCATGCTCTTTTCTTAAAAAGAATCTGGACTTTGTTGGAACATTGGTTCTGAGTATTTTAGCTGTAAATATTTTCAGGTTAACTCTTCTTTTCTCTCTGTTTTCTATCTAGTGTCTAAGTTAGACTCCCCCTAACAGAGTCTTGCAACAAAACAAGCCCCACTCTTTCACTACGTATTCCCTCCTCTCGTTTCACAATAACATGATGTTCATTCGTTGCTCTTTGATGTTCCTTTTTGATTTTCAAAGGAAATTCTCTTCCAAAATATGATGACACTCAGCAGCAGAAGCTGAGCACCTAGTTTCAGTGGGTCTCATTGCGCATTCAAGCTCTAATACTGAAAATACACCTGTCATCTGTGACCTAGAGACTAACATATTTTATGGCATTTAGTCCTGTCAGAGATATGTGGTAGTGTGAAAGAAACAAATGTCCACTGGAAAAGTGGAAAACTGTGATATATAACACATATCTCTTAATGGCTGGGTTTTTTTCTAAGTCCTTCTGTCATTTTTGGACACTTCAATATCAAATAAAAACCAACTAAGAATCAAAATAGCATAATACACATTGAGTGTGCAACTTATGCTCTGTATTTGCAGAGTCATTCAAAGAATAGACCTGGTACCCACTCAGACAACACGATTTCCGTGTAGTATCAGTCAAGGAAAATGACATTTTCACTTCTTCGGTCAGAAGGAAGAGGAATCAGCAAACTGCTAAGCAAAAACAAAACGAAACTGTGTGAGGATCACCATTATAGACAAGCTGAGACAGACTTTGCAAGCCCAGTTGAAGAGTGAGTAGGTGTATGGCAAGTATATGATCCCCTACAGCACCCAACAGGCCAGCTCCAAGGACCAAACCTGGCTTTCCTGGTAATTGATGTCCAGCTATTCAGTTTGAAGCACTTCTAGCAATGCACCTGAGCTGAAATGATTTACTTGTAAATCTAAATGTAAATAGCAGAAGTTATCACCAGAGCCATTTCCTATAATCCACACTTCCTTAAAACTAAAAATCACAGCCTAGTTTCCCAAGCTGCTCTTCCTTATGTGGCTGGTACAAGTGGCTTTCTCCTAGCACTAGAGAAAAATAAAAGAAATAGCTCACCACCAGCTGAAACACTCTCATCTCTTTATTAGGAATGTGAACCCTTATGAGCTCTGAATTTGTAACTGAAATTTAATTAATAGATTATCTGGGGGTTTTTTCCCCCCCAGGCTTTAACATGCTTGATGAAGAACACTCTTCTCTTTGCTCATACCTTTGCAGTTAGACACCTAGTCCTCAAGATGGTTACAGCAGCACTGTGTCAAATCACATTATCCGTTTCAGTTTAGTTTCTCTTTGAGTGCCTCAGTTTCCCCAGTCTCCAAGACTTTATGAGAGCCCTGCAGATGTTCTTCAAGAAGCAGTTTCCCAGCTCTTACAGCTAATCCTGGTTATACCGTCCTTGTTTCACTTCTGAGGTAGTTATGCAGCCAGCACCCCAGCCATGTCCTCTTTATAGCTAACGGCTGAGAAATAGCCCATTTTTGATAGACATTCTTCACTTGGGATCCCTGAAGGGAGACTACAGAAGCATCAACTGAAGATCTCTAACTGTGTAACTCAAATATCTGTGGAGAAGCAGTACATGTCCTCATAGCTGGGAACACATTCATTAGATTTTTCCAATTGTCTACTCTTTTAACAATTTTTTAGCAGTCCAGAGCAGAGAGACACAAAAACTTCCGTGGAGGTACATATTTCCTGCTACCTGGGCAGAGCATCATCTCCATGAGAATGGGGGAAAAGCAGCAGCCAAATCTTGTCTCCATTGATGCTTTGGATTCATTGCTGTTGAAGACTTTATAGCTTGCCAAGCTGTAAAACCTCTCTGAATTTTACTGGCATTCATCCCATGTGATGTTGGACTCTCTCAAAACAGCAAAAGAAGTAATAGTGAAAGTAGGTATTTTCCCTCTAAATCCCTGTTGCAGCATATTGCTTTATGGGATCTATGTCCATACGAAAGGCAAAGTGACATTTCTCCAGAAGGTTACCCCCAAGAAAACAGAAGCAGAAAGCCTGCAGTAGGTCAGACCGTCTTGCTCACTACCCTGTCTCCAATTGTGGCCATAAGTGGATGCCTGTGAAAGAGTCTAAAAATTGAGCAAGAACGTGGCAATTCTCAAAAATACTCTCTTTACTTTAAAAAATGTCTAACACTGAAAACTCCTGCCCTGGTAAAACTACAGCTCCTCTTGCAAAAAACCCAGTATCTCTGCCTTCTCTGCTCAGCATAAAACCGACACCGAGCCTAACAGTTTGGCCCTTCCAGTTCTTAAAGCAGTCAAGTGACACTACGTGCCTGTGTCCCTGTCAAAGTACTTCCACACACAGCTGGCTTTTCTCCATCACTACTGATCCCTAGCACAAGGCACTGAAAGGCAGAGCCCTCCCACCTCCACTCTCGTTTGTGATTGTTCCTACCATAAGTTATCCTTCAAAACGAATGAAATTATATCAAAAGAAGGTGAAAGGTGTCATGCCCTCCAATTCCCCTCCCTTCTCCGGTATGATGTGGCAATCAGGTCGGCTTTGCCCAGAAATACCAAGTTATTAATACTACTTGTTATTCCTCAGCGGTTTTCCACTGTCCCACAGCTGCTAGCGAGCTGCTTTTGAAAAGCGGAGATATAAAAAACTCATCACCAAACTAAGAGAAAAATGCTCAGTATCTAATCTGGACATGGAAAGGCACAACATAATTTTCATCTAAATCTACTGTAAACACTTCATTTGTCTTGATATTTGAACTGTGGTGATCAAAGTTCAAGCTGTGCTTGTCCTGCACTTAATGACTAGGAAAAAAGAAGGAAGATGCATTACTTTATTTCCATCCCCTGACTGGCTCCAGTGACCAAGTTTCTGGTGCAAATGGCCCAAAAGAAAAAAAAATAATTAAAATTCACTTTGGGTAAAAATTCACATGTCCAAGCCTAGAGTTCATTTGCTATGAATGCTGATTAAGATTCAACTCCAGGGATGAAAGTTCATGAAAGGAGTACAGAATGGACAGAACTTGGGCAGCGTGGATTACAGCTACAAATGAGTATTAGCCATCTCTTTAACCGCATTCATTCAACTCTACTTTACAGTATTAACCAGAAAGTTTCCTGAGAGATGCCTTTAAGTTCAATAAATTAATTTGCCCATTAATCGATGGTGGAATGTATTTACCTTTAGACAAAACTATCATATTCCAACTCTTGTTGTAACAGCCATTATTATTTTCTTCTTAAAATTTGTTGTACCTTTTAAAGGCACTTCAGTAACCGTGCTGTTTCAGAATACAAAGGGCTACAGAACATTGCCCTTCGTCTGAAAGGGGCCTTTGTTTTGTGTGCTGTTTTGGTAGGAAATGGTTGCTATTTAGGTCTCCAAGAGGGAATATAAAACTATGCTCACCTAATCAAACACACCAGTAAATACAGCAGTTAATCTGACAACTTCAAATTCCTGAATAGCATTTGGAGGAACAATTTAACACAAACAATCATGTAAAGGTGGCATTAATCATCCACCTCGGGTTACTAAGATGCATAATTTGTTTTAATTCTTGCAAACTCGTGGTTCTAAGTGACATTTCTAGCAATTGGACGTTTTATTGAAACCAAAAGAGGGAAAAGGTGCTGTTGATCTTTTACATCAACATGGTTGTGTGAAATCAAAACAGCATTATTGCATGTATCAGAGGATAGACCTATCAGAACTCTAGATCATTAAAGTCTAATTCCTAACTTTTCTACACATGGGGAACACAACTGCTTGTGAACTAAACCAGCTATTGTTCTCCACCGTGGCAAAATGCTCCTTTTCCAGCAACCCTGCATGGCAAACGTTCATCTGGAGGTACGGCTTTTTTTGTTTGAATTGTTAACAGGTCTACAATACCTTCATAGTTACCTTGAACAGATCCAGTGGGCACTTCAGAAACAAAAGGGAGACAGGGAAAAGCATGTGGAACAAAAGTTTCCACCTGTACTTCAGCACAGTGTGGAATGGCTCTCAAAAACAACTGAAAATAGCTTTCTCATACAGATTCACAGAACATTGGGGACTGGAAGGGACCCCGAAAGATCATCTAGTCCAATCTCCCTGGCACAGCAGGATCACCTAGATCAAGTTGCACAGGAACATGTTCAGGCGGGTTTTAAATGTCTCCAGAGAAGGAGACTCCACAACCCTCCTGGGCAGCCTGTTCCAGTGCTCTGTCACCCTCACTGGGAAGAAGTTCCTTCTCGTATTGATGTGGAACTTGCTATGTTCCAGCTTATACCCATTGCCCCTTGTCCTATCATTAGATGACACTATGAGCCTGGCTCCATCCTCCCGACACTCACCCTTCACATATTTATAAACATTAATGAGGTCACCCCTTGGTGTCCTTTTTTCTAAGCTAAAGAGACTCAGCTCCCTCAGCCTCTCCTCATCAGGGAGGTGTTCTACTCCCTTCATCATCTTCGTGGCTCCTTACCTAATTTTCATGAAATACGACGACACAGTTTAAAGGAAACAGTTAACGTGGAATGATGTTTTAAATACGTGTGTCAAGGGATCCTTCTGTTAAACCTTCGCTCTGTACGTGCCTACATTAAGGCCTGAGCTGGTAAGAGATGCGTTCTGTTTAGCTGGTGTAATACCTGTTCTGTCCCCGGAGGTGATCTTTCCTTCCAATGACGTGTGTTTTAGTGGGTGGAAATAACCCAAAATGAATTAAAGGCTTGCAGCAGGAGCAGTGTTGCTAGTTGTAAGAGGCAAAGATAAAATCACTTTAGAAGGAGCCTCACACCTTTCTTTTCCTGGCATAATTTTATTTCAGTACATATGTATTATTGCAAACATGTGTCTCTGGTAGTCCATAATTGAAAGGAAAAGAGATAAAAGTTTCATGAAATTAAAGATTTGAATTAATTATGGTTTAGAAGTGTCTTAAGAGCCTCTTCTTTACTTGACACTAAATTAATGATATACCTGCTCTGTAATTTGGATCCCTGTCTCTCAGCTGTTTCCTGGCTACAAGCTTGATTGTGTTTCTCATCAGACATCTTAGACACTTGCTGATGTTCATCACCAGAGACTCCTACAAGGAACAGAAGCAACTAAGCCATGAAAAGAGAGATGACCGTACATCATGGGGGGGTATAACATCTGCTCAAATAAATTTGTGTGAAAAACACTAGTGAAAAGAATATTCAGGTCTAAACTCTTGGACCACCCTCGTCTGGGAGGAATGCCGCTATCGCTTAGTTTGGCTTCTGTTCCTGGTGCGTTCCAGTAAAACAGAAGTATTTCTTGACATCACAGTACCACAGGGTGGTTTTTGGTGTGACAAGTGTTCTAGCTGCTGCTTTTTCCTCAGAAAATTGAAGTTCAGAGAAGGGAAGTCTGCCTGTAACAACAGCAATGACCTAGCGCATCCTCACGTTGCCCAGGCACACCTCACGCACGCTGCTTGCAGCACAACGTTGCAGTCAGCGTTGTATGTGGTTCGGTTCTTGAACTGTGTCCAGTGTTTGTCTGAAAGGAAAAATTAGAAAGAGAAAGGCTTTTGGGTTGTGACCATTTGCTTCTGAAAGGAAGGAGGAAAACTGACTCTGTAGAAGGTGTCTGTTGAATACCCCTGAAAGTTCCAACCAAAGGTGGCTGCTGCCTCTCCTTAGGTCTCGACACGCCTCAGTAGTGCTGTCACATGTTTCAGACCTGTGCAGGCGTTAGAGGTAACTGTGGAATCACGGAATGGTGGGGGTTGGAAAGGACCTCTGAAGATGTAGTAAGACCTCGCTGGTAGAACAGAAGATTAAGTGCCAGTGTGAAGCCAAATACTGGGACGAGTTTCTTTCTGAGACACTTCCATCGACGACAGAAGTGTTAGAAATTTCCTAAATGTAGTTGCCTGATTATTTCAGTCACAATGTTACTGAGATGAATTGCAGTATGTTGATACCTTGGAAGCCAACAGCAGGCTTGTGTAAGCGCTCCATGCTTATATAATGAAATAGCAAGAGATACTTTGAAGAGCTTGTGGTCCACATAAAAGAGAAGATGCAACTTGAGGGTACAGCAAAGTGTTGGTTGGGTGCAGAAGCCTATGGACAGTTGTGCTCTAAGTTGCAAGCAAAGAGCACATGTATTGCACCCTTATGTGTTTATTCCCCTTGGTTATTGGAATGAAAGGGAGCTGATGAAAGCCTTGCTTTTTGGTTGTGACCTCCAGCAAGGGTATCTGAGGGCAGAGTCTGACTCTATTTCTCTACATAGCTTTATTTTCCTGCCATTCAGGAGATTAAAAAGGTAGTCTCTTTACAATCCAAAGGAGAGTGATGTCTATCTTTTTATAGAAAATACTGAACACAAAGGGATGCACCTTCCCTTTTATATCTTAAATTTCCACTAGGGATTTCTGACAATATATTTGTCAGAGTATCAATTTTTGGTTTGTTAGTTTCTCTTCCCTCTTGGGAAGGTTTTATTGTTGTCAAAAGTCCCTTCTTTTTGTCAAGATGCTCGTGCAGAAGGAAAGGGAGACAGTAGTACACAGGCAGTAACGGAGGCTGAGAACATCTGACAGACTGCTATTGAGAGGAAAAGGTTTTATTGTCATCTCCTGGTCCTCTCTATTTTGTTGTTTCTTTCCCTGAACTTGGAGAAAAAAGCTGACAGTATTCCTGGAAAGTGGACTATTGCAGGCAGATATAGAAGAGGAGGAATGGGATAGTCAGTCCCTCCCTGGTCTACCCAGTCTCTTCCTGTCCTTGGAGGTAAACTGGTGTCCATCATCACTTTTGACAACATCTCAGTGTTTTAAGATATAAACCGCCCCCCCCCAATCCTTTCTGTGTAACAGAGCCTGATTCAAACTCATAGAGATGAAGGCAACGTTCTCCATGCTGTCCCTAACAGAATGTGAATGCTCCTGGTTACTGAGATACAGCTGCTCGGGTTCAGCAGAACAGAGCGTTTGTTTGCTACTCATACCTGTCCTGTTCTGGACTCTAGGAATAAAGCACAACAGCTTTTAGGGGTTTACTATAAATAGGGCCACTCAAACAGCTTATTTTTCTGGACCTGAAAGTTTTCAGCAACTTCTCTCTAGCTCAGCGTAGCCATTTCTCAGAAGTCATTTGAGCGACTCAGCCACTTAGATAAGTTTACGCTTCGTTGTATGTATTGGAGATGGAAGGCTCAGCAAGAAATTGCCAGGTGCTTAGCAGGGATTATGTGTAAGATAACAGCAAGAGAGAAAACACTGTCGTGATGCAAGATACCAGCCTTAGAATACTATATGGTAGGTTGGGCATATTTTCTGGTGAGTTTGGACTAGGTGCCAAAAAATACCTGGTAAAAGCAACATTTGCACCTCAGCCTTCTGTTTCGTGAATAGTTTGCTTGGCATCAATGTACTTCTGAGAAGAAAAAAGTTAAACGCTCTTAATTTTCTATGTTTTAAAGCTTTTAACTACATTTCTTAGTGAGTAGTGAATTTTTGCAGCAGAGGTAGAATTCAAGTCTGATCTGTTGATTCTTGGTGCTGGAACAGTACCTGCTACAAACCAATTTTCTTTATTTTTGCAGCTCGTATTTTTTGATCTTGGCAAGTACAAGCCTGATTTCCTTTAGTTTACGGGAAGAAGCAGTCGCCTCTTATCTTTTAAACTCTACTCTGACCTTTAAAAACAACCTACCCAATATATTTGCCACATTCTCCTTTCAACAAAGCTGGGTTAACGATAAGTCTGCCTGGGCTGAGCTTGCAGATCTACGTATTCACGTTTCAGCTGGCAAGCAACGTAAAACAAAGTGGATTGAGTTATCTGAAAAGTAGTGGTCGTGACTGCTGGTAAAGTGAAATGATCGGAAGGCTTTCAGGCTGCACAACTTCCTTACACTTAGCTGCCCTAGATAAGGCTTTTATGGTTCTTCTCTTCATAAAATTCCGGTCACAGCTGGAGACACTTTACCAGCTTTAGTTACTGGCATTGACACTGGAGTCTCTGCAGTTTCAGTGTACCAGAATCCTCTGCTAAATCTTCTGCAGTGAAGGTAATTCTTTCACTTCTGCCCTTCCCACTGCTTGTTCAGACTCTTAAGCAAATCCAGCAAGTGAGCCACGCACAGGGCTGAGCTCACACAAAGGATGGTGGGGAGAAATCGGAATGCATCACCAGCAGTGACAGCCACCTCATCGCATCCTGCTCTACAGCTGAGTCAAAGGTTGTGTCAGGCTTCATTTGCTGCTTAATTAAAAAAATCTTTCACAGGTTTCTGTCTGTGACAGTAAGAGCAATGTAGCATGAGTGCTAATTCTAATTGAATTTTCAGGCTTATGAAGTCGAAAGAGGAGTGCAATGTGTAGAGACGTCTATCGGCCCTTATTAGCTGAAAGACCCTGTCACTGGGGACTCTCTGTTACACAGAGAAGGGATGTTGAGCTTCTACCAGTGCCCCACTGTCAGGTTTCTGAGGCACAACCATCTGGACCAAATAAGATTATGCTAAATGATGCTAATGAAATGTTTAAGTCATCACCTATTTTTAAGCCAGAGTAAAGTATTCAAAAGAATCACAGAATGTTAGGGACTGGAAGGGACCCCGAAAGATCATCTAGTCCAATCCCCCTGCCACAGCAGGATCACCTAGACCAAGTCACACAGGAAC
>JAOXOE010029299.1:0-14689 GCA_028565055.1 Phoeniculus purpureus
CCCAAGGAGATGCTCGCGGGGACACCGGTTTGCTCTGTCATTCTGGGCATAGGGAGCTCCAGGGACTCGTTCCAGCACTCGAGACTGGGGGAGTTTGGGGGTGGCGAGGGACTCAGCACAGGCTGCGTTGCTGAGAGGGTTCAGTTGTGTTTTTCATGTCGCCGGGTTTTCCCAGATGAGGAGCTGCTTCCAAGCCTGGGTCTCCCTCTTGTCCCTACACCTTCTTTGCCTTGGAGCGGCATAGCCCGGGCAGCTGTGTGATAGCCCCTGCGAAAGGAGTGCCAGAAAGGGCTCCGAATGGGTTTAAGGCTCAAAATGCGATGGGGGACACTGTCGGCTGCGCTTCAGCCGAGAGCGGGGCGTGCGGTTAAACTGGCTGCTATAAACCCCGAGGGAACCAACGCTTTCAGTAGCTGAAGTGGCAGATGAAAGCCATCCGGGTTCGGTCCGGTCCAGCCTCTCCCTCCGCGCAGCAAACCCTAACGCTGTAGTGCTGCCAGCCAAAGTTACCCCAACCCAAAAGCGAACTCGTTTTGGGGGCCAGGGGTGGTGACAAAGTGAAGTGGATGAGTGCAGGTTTGCATTCCTAGACGCTCTTTTCCTGCAAGTTTGCATGTGGAATACAGAAAAAATAAATCTGTTCACGGCATAGAATGGACAGGGCACAGTCCCATTAAATAGCTGTGGGTTTAGGGTGTGAATGTGTTTGAAACCCCAAGAGATTGCCTGTGATCTGGGTGTTAACTGGTTTTCTTTAATGCTGTAAGGTGAACAGAGCTTGATGTGGCAGGATTTAGCGGTGTTTTCTGAAACTGGTTTATTTGCCCAAGACAAAGTGCTCCAGGCTGCATGGGCTGTGAGCCTGGAGCTGGGTCTTGGGAAGTTGAGATCACTGGTGGAGCCTTTGCACTTACAAATAAGCACATTGTGTGCAGGGCTGTGATTCTACCTTCGGGCAAATTTCTTATTAATCTTTGCAGGGTTTTAGCCCTGAGCGAAGAGTCAGAGGCAGCTTTCACTGCTGCAAGTGCTGCTGTGCACCACTCACTCAGTGCTGCACCTCTCTTTTCGGTGTTCTCATCAAGTGTATCTTGGGATGCAGGTTCCTGCTCTCCAGCTTACTCTATGAGAAAAAGTGGTCAGTGGATGGGGTGACACTTTTCCTGTTCTTTGTCTCTAGGAAAACTGGTGCTGGTGGGCAGGGGGATACAGCATGTGGGATGTCTTATGCTAGGAAGACTGTGGTCCAGAGCTTGCTGTTGATTGGTGCTCAGTATTGCATAATGCTGCTTCTTACTGAGGAGAACCCTGTCTGGATGGAGGGGCCCCCCTTCGTGCTGCCTTGGTCAGCCCACACACACTGAACAAGTGAGGCTTCAACACATGCCACAGTGTTATGAGCAGTTGGCATCTCTCTGTGGCCAGCTGTGGCAGCTGGGTCACACCCATGCCCAGCTTATGCCTGAGTATAAGCAATAGGACAGTGGATGAATATAGAGAAGCTTAGGTGAGCTGACAGATTCACATTTATTTGCAATAGTATAAGAATTCCAGGCTACAAAATTCATTTTAGAGAGCTCTCTAGATGTGTGGTTAACCTGAAGATCCTTATGGATCATAGAGTGAGAAAAATCCAATGTATTTGTAAGGTCTGATGGTTCTTGGGCACAGACCTCTGCTCTAGTAGCCAACTTCTCTTTGGTGACTACTGAGTCCAGTAGAACTAGCATGCATGTCTGACCTGCTGTCACTGGAGTCAGTAACGGTCTTGTTCAGACAATCAGTGCCAAATTCAACAGTAATAAAAGAATACTTCTGGGACTCCTTATCCTTAAATGAAGCAAAATACAGAAGTCCTGGTCTGTCAACCCACAGACACTCCTTCCCCTCCCAGGACACCCAGAAGGGCTGAGCATTCCCAGACTGCCATTGGCCACACTGTGTTTTACTTCAGTCTTAACTTCTGGGCTCAGTAGAAGTTGCGGGCCCTCACCTCTCTGCAGGATCAAACCATACAAAAGAAATCTGCCAAAAGTGATAGAGGAGTGTGCTAACGTCTTGCTGATGGGCTTCAGAACTGGTTCCTGCAGCTGGAGAACAAGGACCTGCTGGGGAGCAGGAGCAGTGCCAAAGGGAAGCAGCACCTCACTTCATATCCTGAGTCTTTGTTCTTGCTTTCACATGAATTTTCTTCTAGCCCTTTTCCTTCTAAAAAGGAGAATCTGTCACGTTGGAGGTACTGCTGTGATTCTATGTAGGGCCATCCCAGCATCCCCCCCAGAGCTTCTTCTCACAGTGGCACTGTTTCTACTTTCCCTCAGGTAGGTGAGAGATTACCAGCCTTTCCATATTATATAGAGATTTGATACTGCTTTCATTTTTAAGAAAATGATCTTTAATGCCACACTCCACTTTGTCTTACGCTCCTGAGTAACTTTGCAACAAACATGATACATGCAAAGAAAGCTAGGAGTAAGAAGTTCTTATGTACAAAGAGACAAGAAAGAGCTGAGAGCCAAGCAGGATTGCTGCATGGGTGGATGGGATGGATTCCTGGTAGACTCCAGTGCTATGTGTCTCCCAGGATTTGGGAGTTTGGAAACTGCTGATGGATGGTTGCAATGTTCAGGACACTCCAATGTGCTTTGTGGGGGCAACATAGAGCTTTGCTAAGGGTTTTGCAAAAGCTTTGGATGCTGAAACATTTAAAAGGTTGGTAGAGATGGGATCTCATTAAATCATACAGTGACACCCATATGGCTGCAAAGCGGGGGTCATGGCCTTCTGTGTATCTCACTGCTACAAAGTGCACATGACCATGTTTTAGTGCAGCACCTGTTGTAAATGCTCACTTTGGGTTGAGTGGTGTTGCGTTGATGGGAATTATTCAATCTATGAGATAATTCAGCCCTACGAAGCCTCAGAGACATAGATGCAGGGGAGAAATTCCTCATGGTGATGTTAGTATTCAGCTTTTTTGTGGTGGTGGTTTATGGAAAAATACTTGAGGTATTTCCCTGGTGATTCTTCCTCCTTCCTTATTTTGCGCTGATGAGTTTGTCCAGGCGTTTCCTTATAGCAAAGAGAAAGGTGATTTGGTTCTAAAGAAGCTTCTGTTGTTTCCTTCACCACCTGAGAACATTTATTGTCTGGCAGCTCTGTTAGACAGAAGTTTTATATAATACCTCTGGAGCACTCCTCTACTAGGACACTGGCGTTCACAGGCTTCTTGACATTATGGCAGAGTCTTAGTGGTGTAGTTGGTAAGAGAAAATTGATTTTCCCCTGAAACAGTTCACCTCTGTAATATATTCCCACTGAATATTTTCCATTAAAAAAAAAAAAAGGAAAAAAAACCAAACCCCATCCAAATCTGGTTTAAGCTTTAGGGATTTTAATTTGGAAATGTCAGACTACAATCTATCCCTGCTCTTTTCTGAGCCAGTCTCCCTGTAGGTGTTACTGATGTTCCCATGACATGCTGTATGTCCCTTTGTTCGGAGCAGCACAATGTACTGCAGGGAACTCCTGCAGTTGTGCCTTGTGGGACTTGTACTCTGGCCAGGGAGACCAACCTAAGACCTGTTCTACTCCATAAGCCATATAAATATGCCTACAAGTGTAAAAGAATTGAATTGAAAATTGAAAACAACTAGGATTTTGATTTTCCAGTTCAATGTTTTATTGTAAGCACGAAATATCAGGTGGATAATGGACAAAGTCTGTAAAGGTAACAACATCCAGATCGAGTTTGCAAGGGCAATTTGTGGAAAACTTTCAACCTGACTCAAATTAAAGAGAGGCTGAAGGAGAGACAGCTAAGGGATTCTTATTTTCATACCATCCTCTGAGACTGCATTCTTTACTTTCACTGAAAAATTAAAACTAGTAAAAGGCTTGGATTAGGTTTTCTTTTCTGGGGAAGAGTGCAGTACTGGCTGCACTCTGCTGCTGCAGGTCACCATGGTGTACCTGGTGATGAGAGATGGAAGCCGTGGGTAACACCTGACAACCCTCCCCTGTTTGCTGTGCAACCTTCATTCAATACCAATTAATACCTGGAATGAAGACAGAAGGCAGAATTGTGCAATCTGTCAAATGGCACCAGCCGGCACCTCTTGCGTGACTAGTCGTAGGTGACTTGTCTGCAGAAATGAGTGTCGCAGGACCTAGGGAAGAGGCTGAAGGTCTGGGGACTTTCTGTTATTGTTCACTTGATTTCCCAGCCTGCACCGGCTATCTGGGGTGACTTTGGAACAGGTTTGGGGTAAAAAGATGGACAAATATGACCCCTTTCTTGGTCTGTTTGGCATGGACTTGTCTTTAAGTGAGTCCCCAGAGCAGCAGATGAAGACTAGTCCATTAGCAAGTGCCGTTTGCTTGTGTGTTTGACAATGTGCACTTGGCTTTAATTATTGATGTTAATTCATTGTAATGCACAGACAAATATTCTGCAGTACACTTGGTAAAAAATAATGAAGTCTTAGTTATTGGAGACCTCACCACACATCTTGCTATTGCATTGCTGCCCTGGGTTTGCCTGTGGTTTAGCAAGATGCAATTGTATCTCTGTTGCTAGGATCACTGAGACTGCAGACTGAGATCACCAGCTGCCAACAACTAGGGTTTGCTGGTAGGAGTAAGAAAGGTCAGCAGAGCCTGGGAAAGTCATAGCCTGTGCAATGTGAGCAGCTTGTAATTTCCCACTGCAGTTCCTGTGTCACTTCAGCAGCCTGTAGATGCCCAATGTGTGTTTAAGCACCCAAACTACTGAGATTACACCCCCAGCCTCTAGTGGGAACAGTTGTGTTTTCACCTATAGCATCGTAACTCCTGGCGAGGACATTGGTGCTGACAGTGAGACCCACTTGTGGAGCAGGTACTGGTGCATTGGGTCAGTCAGCCCTGTGCCAGTGTTGGCATGGCTACACTGCTCTGAGTTTTGGCACTGCTTGATGGGCTTGAGGGAGCTGCAGGCACACTGCTGCTGGTAGCAAATGTGTGTGCCTCAATGCACCCAGAACCTTGGGGATGCAGCTCCCTGAGTGCTCTCTGAGTGCTCTTCTGCAGATGCAATCCCCTGCATCTTGATGGGTGATGCCCTAGGGAAGGTCTGACATGTTGGTAAGCATCAGCAGCCAGCAGCTGCTCTTGGGATGGTGTCAGTTTGGCCCAGGAATATGCCCCTCAGAAATAAGCACTTCCCTATAAAATCAAATAGTCTCAAATGCCCCCCTTTCAATGACATACAGTAATGTCCCTCCAGCAGGCATCAAGTGGTGTTTTGTTCTGAGAAACCTGGCAGTGAAGAGTATCACCATTGACTTATGGAAAAGCCCAAGAACTCTGGTTAGAGCTTTTGAGGAGGTAATTTATTCGCTAGCGGGCACATAGGGGCTTGTTTCCCCAATACCTGTGCGCCAAACTAGACCCAGAACCACGATTATAAGCTGTACAATAATACACAGTCAATAGATTTCCCAATACGCCTAATACATAGGAATGACCTGCCCTGCTTCACGTGCAAACTAAGTCTTCTACCCCTGCTGTTTTTTTAGTGATGAGATCAAGCATCCTTATCTTATCTTATGCTGGTCTGCATTCCTTCCAAGAACAATGTACGGTCCTCTGGCTCCTTTATCACTAGGGATGGACCCCCACTGTGGATAGAATTTGGCTTGTCCTGTTTCAGACTGTTTGCCTTCTTGCCCTCTTGCTGTAATTGTTTTATGCTGGCCCCACCAGTCTCCACGTCAGTGCTACCCTGGCTGTCCTACAGGTACCATCAGCTGTAAACCTGGGGCCAGATTTACCCTAGTATCTCCAATGCAGCAGCTGGGAGGCTGGTTAGAGGTACCACTGGATTCATGAAAGCTATGTTAGTTCCTTCATGTGCCTCTCTTCACTCCTCATTGCAGCCCTCAGGTCATCACAGGGCACAGCAGGGTCTGGATCAGCTGCCAGGTGGAAAGGCCACATAGGTTTTAGTTCTTGTTTTAATCTGAGGTACAGATCAGGGAACACTTCAAAGTGAGCAGGGAGAGACTTTCCACATTTTGCTCATTTTGCTCATTTTGATGCAGAATGTAGAATCATTCCAAACAAACCTAATGGGAAGAAATGGTAACTACAGGCATTGTGTATTAACAGCGGAGTTAGAAAATCCTCACCAGTTACACCAGTTGTACACTGCTGTGTACTTCAGTGTGTACAAGTGAGCATGAAGGTTCATCAGCAGTTCCCGTGTCTCCTGAATATCCCCCAATGGCTACATACCTGGCATCTTTGTATTATTTCTTTGGGGCTCCCTGTCTTCAACTATCACTTGATTAAACCCTCTTTATCCTGTAGAGCAAATTCCATACCTCTTGGTCAGTAAAAAGTCCTGCCCAGCCCTGAGATGTGTGGGCAAGGTTAGGTGATGGAATGTGTATTCAACAACAAGGTCTAGACTTGAGTCATTTGGATGTAGTTTAACAGCTGAAACTTCCCAAACAAAATCAGTTGAGTGGGTGTTAAGATCGCTTAAATCTTCTGTAAAAGGGTAAGAGGCTAGTGACCTTAGACACAGCCAGGCAGCTGGGCATTTGGTACTGCCACGATCAGCCTTGCACGCTATGAATTAATGACAATGTTTGTTCTTGTATTTAATAACTCTGCATTCCCTTCTTGTGTGTGTAACTTTATAGAAGGAATGGAGCCATGGAGACATTGCATCTGCTCTTGCTTCTGGCAGATACTGTATGAAAAGAGATAACTTAAATATTAATAGTTTTACAAGGAATATGGTCCACAGGAGCTGTTAAGCTGCTACCTTCTGTCTTAGGACGATAGCTGGGAAATGCAGTATTTTCTGTAGAGAGAGGGCCATGCCCAGGGACATTTAAGTCTGTGGTAACCTGCTTTGGAAAAAGGCACTTTGGGAGACCTTTCAGGCTGGAAATCTGTAAATCGCCTTGCCCAGCCTTAAGCGACCCAGCTACCTCAGAGCGTGCTTAACTTGGAGCAAGGGAAGGGTCCCACTGATGGCAGGAGGATCCTGTTGAAGGTGACACTGAGGTCATCCAAAGCAAAAGAGTGTGACTAAGAATTAGTGCTAGGTATTATCATCTTCATCTGCACAAACAGCTTGCACACCAGGCCCTGCTTAGGCCTGGTGAGAGCCTCTCAATGACAGTTTTCCACAGGACCTGTCAAAGACCACAATCTCTTCCATTCCTTAATAGCTGCCTCAGGTTACAGTCAGCAGGACAACACCTTACCCTGCTTAGAGGTGCTGCCTTTTACTCCTTTGTGTGGGTTTTAAAATTCATGCTGAAGTGGAGCTGTGGATCTCCAGCACTGCTAAATCTCTCTTTGCAGACATTCTGAGACCCTAGCATGAGAAGCATCCAGTGTCTCTTGAGCTGGCTTGTGCTTCCTGCATGGTTAAAGGCTGGACTTGATGATCTTAGAGGTTCTTTCCAACCATAATGATTCTGTGATGATCGTGTGGTACCTTAATCTTGCCAAAGTCTTTCCTCCTTTACTTTTTGGTTAGTGGAGCAGTACAGGTCCTTTCTTCGTATGGTAGTGGAAGAAACCTAGTCCCATTTGGGTTAGCTGTTGCCTTTTGCTTCCTTTGACTTCACAGACTTCATTTTGTGGCAACTTGCATTTTGCTTTGTCCTCCTTGTTTTCAGAGCTGTTGCTGAGAACTATATGGATGTCTTTTGCATTCCTTTGCCAACCTGCATGAGTTTGGGATTGCCATGTTGACTCTCCAGTGGTGCTTTTTAATCTCAGATTCTTTTCGTATTTACTGTGCTCTGTCGTCACCAGTGTTTTGATCATCTACCAGATTAGTACCTTGTAATTTTGTTAACATTCAATTTAATTCGTAATTAAGGAATCACTTAATAAGACCAGAACTAAGAAGCAGCATTCAGCATTTCACTAAGCAACTTCCCCTCTTCCCAGTTCATGCAGTCTGATTTATTATGGCTTTATTTATAGCTCTGATGCCAGCTTTTCATTTCATATAGTTTCTTCTGGCCATATCAATTAATGGTAGAACTGAGATTTTATAAGACTTTGCACCTGTGTTGAAACAGCAAATATTTCCTCATTTCTTTTTGTTCAAACCCGACTGTTTGGCTATGCTTATTTATTTAATGCCTCTAATTGTTTTTGTCCCATCTCAGACTTTTCAGGCTTTTGACGTTGGCAGGTATCTCATATAACAAAGCAATTCCATGTACTTAGTACTACCCACCACTAGAGTAGAGCCAAGACAAATGCTGAAAACTCAAATCCCCTGATCCGTCAAAGTCCTAGATCTTATATATTTTACAGGACCCATTAGATTTGGATTATATCTAACTTCAGGTGGAGAACAGACATGTTAATCCTAAACCAGAAAACACTTTACAGGGCATTCACCACTGACTGTAAATACACAGAGTCTAAACTTTGCTGTTTTCAGTGAGGAAGAAGAAGAAGCAAGTACAGCTGTAGAGGGACTGATAGGGAAACCCCCAAAGTGCACGGTGGGGAGCAGTGCAGCATCAGCTCTGCTTATCTTTGCTCCCCTTGAGCCTCTTCATGCACCGCTCAGAGTGTTTATGAGAAACGATTACACCCTGAGGAGGGAATGTCAAGAGCAGCTGATTGAAATTGCAGAGGAATTAATTTAGGGAAGTAATTACAAGGACTGGAATTTGCTTTTCTACCTTTGCTAACACTGCTGCTCGTGTGAGACGTGCTGGAAGAATTTCAACATACACAACTGGCTGAGGCTCCCAGACCGCACCTCAGACGCTGTCTG
Source organism: Phoeniculus purpureus (assembly GCA_028565055.1). NCBI lineage: Eukaryota > Metazoa > Chordata > Aves > Bucerotiformes > Phoeniculidae > Phoeniculus > Phoeniculus purpureus. The sequence continues at coordinate 8,807 of JAOXOE010029299.1, forward strand.
TGCAGTGGCACCAGATGCACGGGGCTGTGGCTCAAAACCATCCTTGCACTGCAGATGCGGCAGCGTCTTTTCTCATGACTAGGGTAGTCATCAGCTATGTCTAGACTAACTGGCAAAACTGTTCTGGGGATGTTCCTGAATAGTGGCACTCACTGGCCTGTAACACAACATTGCTGTGCCATTGTTTTAGTTTAAGACAACCAAAGACCTGGGATGAGTCGCCGTACAAGTCTGCATGTGACTGCCTGCTCTGGAGGCATATGAGATCACTGATATGGATGCTGGCCATACCTCCTGGCCTCACGGACAGAGAGCTGGACTGAACATTTTTGGGTTACTAGGACATACATACTGTATGTGAGGTCTTACCATTTCGAGGACATTTTCCTGCGTCTATGCAAAAAAATCACTTTTCACAGTTCACAGTTTCACAGTTTATTAGGGTTGGAAGGGACCTTCAAAGGCCATCGGGTCCAACCCTCCTGCTCAAGCAGGCTACAATTTACTGAAAAGCATAACCACCTGAAAAGCCTAAATCAACTACACAAACTGCATCCAGCCAGGTCTGAAACATCTCCGGAGAACGGGACTCCACGACTTCCCTCGATAACCCATTCCAACATTTAATAGCCCTGACTGTAAAGAAGTTTTTCTTCATAGTAAGGTGAAACTTCCTGTGCTCGAGCTTGCCTCCATTACTTTGCTTTGGTATAAGCCATTTCACTTAGACAAAGACCCAAGAAATCTCACATCACTGAAATAAGAGATGTCATCCTGCCCAGTCACACACTTTATTTTATGCATCGTGCCCTTGAGACTCCCTGTGCTGATCAGAATCCCATGGAGGTTCCCATACTTTACCCTACATCTTGGCATATTAACAGAATAATTGCTAATCCAGGAGGAACACCTCACTGACCATTCATTATCAGACGTTTTATGACTTGTGTAAAATGCAGAATAGATTTCTAGGTGCATTGTTGCTGATATTTGGACATTTGTCACTCATTATGGCAGGTGTTGCTCCACTACCTTGTTAGGTCCTGGGGACAGTGACACTGCACAGAGGTGGGGTCTGGCAGCCACAAACTCAGGATGGTTTCTGCTCTCATGATGTTGCTTTATCACATGGTACATTCTCCAATATGCTAATCCAATATCTCCAGTATTCTTGAGAAGTGGGACTGGCAGCCACATTAAGATAACTAAATTTAGATGTGTTCACGTATGACTCCATGTCTGCAATAGGTTTTTAAGTTCTCCTTACAGTCAGTAGAGATCTAGTCAATACAGTCAATAGATTTTATCGGGAAGTTCATCCAACCAGGTGTAGGAGTCTGCTTCACGTGGAAATAAATCACAGGTCCGGCTCCATTTAGCAACTGTCCAATACCTGAGGCAGGAGCCGAGGTGGCTCGATCTCTGGTGCATACCTGCAGTAAAACTCACTTTCAGACAGATGAGGTCAACATATAAAGGTAATAGGAATAGGAGTCTTACTGCTACAGAGAGTTTTATTAATATTCGGCTCAATGTAAAATTCTAGTTCTCTTTCCTAAGCAGGAGAAATGTGGCTGCTTATTATCCCTGGCCGTGACTGTCATCTCCGACACAAGGCCAAAGAAAAATATGATCATGTGGTTGATATCCGCTCTTTTACCATCCAAATTATGCCGCTGGTTTCAGTAGTTTTAAGATCTCTCGTGGTTGGAAGCCTTGACTTTACTTTTTCACCTTCCTGTTGTTTGGTTTGCTCTGAGGTCTGTCTCCCTGAGCTCTCCCATAAATGTGCCCTCTGATTTATAACCAGAGTTGCAGATGATGTTGAGGTCATTCTGAAACCCAGACTTAACTGTACCCCTTGTATGGAGCTTCAAATCAAAATCCCGTGATTGGCTTAGTCCTCCCTGCATGTTCTTGTGGCTGTTCATGATTCCCCTGGGTGCAGGAGGTACTGTGGTGGGAATTTGCAAGTAACAGTCCTGCTTCTTCTTGAATTTCTGTCCATTTGCACTGAGATTGTAGAGAGGTGCCATCTCACAAGTAACAAGTGAGGAAATGGCTTCAGGTTTTGTCAGGGGAGGTTTAGGTTAGACATTAGGAAAAACTTCATTGAAGGGCCTTGGAACAGGCAGCCCAGCAAGCGGTTGAATCATCATCCCTGGATGTGTTTAAGTCATGGAGATCTGGAGCTTAGAGCCACTGTTTAGCAGTGTGCTTGGGACGGCTGGGTTCACAGTTGGACTTAATGGTCTTAAAGGTCTTTTCCAACCTAAATGATTCTATGATTCTATGACTCTTGTCTCCACCACTAAAAAGAGCTCCCCCAATCAATGAGCAGATAACACTACTTTCTAAAAGGTGTCTTTCAAGCACCAGAAAACACTTTGTGATTGGCTTGGACACACTCCATATGAAGCCTGTAACAAATGGACACAACTGGTTGAGACAGTCCAGTACAGAGTCACAAAGATGATGAAGGAAGTGGAACATCTCCCTGATGAGGAAAGGCTGAGGGAGCTGGGTCTCTTGAGCTTGGAAAAAAGGAGAATGAGGAATAATCTCATTAATGTTTATAAATATGGAAAAGGTGGGTGTCAGGAGGATGGAGCCAGGCTTTGCTTAGTGTCGTCCAGTGGTAGGACAAGAGCCAGTGGGTCTAAGGTGGAACATAGGAGATTCCACATCAACATGAGAAGAAACTTGTTCATGGTGAGGGTGACAGAGCCCTGGAATGGGCTGCCCAGGGAGGGTGTGGAGTCTCCTTCTCTGAAGACATTTAAAACCCACCTGGACATGTTCCTGTGTGATGTGGTCTAGGTGATCCTGCTCTAGCAGGGGAATTGGACTAGATGATCTTTCCAATCCATAACGTTCTGTGATTCTGTGATTCTGTGAAATGTCTGTAGAAGGCAAATTTGAGTGTCGTGGAATGTGTGAGGGTGATCGTGAAGGTCATTTGTAAGCTCAGACTGATTTTTCTGTGCTACAGTTTTCTCTGTAAACTGGAGACTGTAGATATTTGGCACTATTCAGTGTTTTAGAGGGTGGTACTCATTCCATACACGAGCTGAATCAGTAAACTTGCATAATTGAACCTAATCCTGAAATCAGTGCAGAACTGTACAGAATTTGAATGCATGAAAATGCCTTGACATAAGGAAGCATTTTTGGGTGGTGGTATTCCTTTAACAGCTGCTAGTTTGTGTTTTGCTTGTTTTTGCAGAAATACTGAGCCAGCAACCTCTTTTAGTCATGTCAATGCAAATTTAGAGTAAATCTATTCAAGCTAGAAGAACAATTGGATTTGGCTGCTGTGCTGAAGCTTGTTTTGGACTGAGCACAAAATCTTTTCATTTTTACTAATAATCTGCTAGTGCCAGAGACCAAAGTCAAGGTTCTGCGCCTCTGGTGAGGTACTTCCCTGCCCCAATAAACTTGCCCTTCTAGTAAGGTGAGACAGCTTGAGGAATAAGGTAAATGGGAGAGATGGAGATCCCCTGGCAAGATAACAAGTGAGCACCAACCTATCCCAGAGTTGCTGATACTAACACTTAACACTATGGTGTTCACAGCTTGTTTTCTTCACATTGGGATCTGGCTTATATAAGCAAGGAGTCATTCCTTCCCTATCTGCTCCCGAAGATAAATTGGGGAAGTTAAGCAAGCTGAACACTGTCTGCCCTTTTCATGGTGTAGAACATGTGCAATGCTGGGGCTGAAGGAGGGACTTGACAGATGCAACCATAAAACCATTTAGCTTGGAAGATTTCAGAGGTCATCAGTCCAATCCACAGAGCAGGGCTAACTTCAGAATCAAATCAAGCTGCTCAGGGCTGTATCCAGTTAAGTTTTGTGCATCTCCAATATTTGACCTAGTTTATTTTGTGAAGAGTGGTTAATACTGGTTGCCCTTCACAGAACATGATGTTTTATGCATTTCTAATAATGAGAAGACTTCTAGGCCTACAGCCATGGAGACTTTTCTTTCCTGCCCACTCCATTCAATCCTGAATATGCACTGGCAAAAGTGAGATGTGGCACCTGGGCAGAGATGCTAGGCAGTCAGTCCATGGTGGAGGAAACAATGCTCGTATTGTCACTAGGCTACTTAGCACCTATATGGTCTCTGAGTACTGTCACTGCTAGGGATGATCTACAGTCTAATGAGTAGAGTTCATTGGAAATAGGAACTCTTTCCCAAAAACCTCCCAGTTTTTCTGATTTTGCAATTTCACATTTCCACCAATTTTTAATCATTCAGAAGAATAATTCAGTCTCCAGTAAATTATCCCAACTCTGTAACTCCTTCTGACTTTCCTATCTCTTTCTCCTTGTCCCTTTATTGCTCAGTCTCATCTTTTTCCTTCTTTTGTTGGTATTCATCACCTTGCTACTGAAGGAGAGCAACCAGCACTGGATCATCCAGCTTTTGAGACCTTTCATACACTACAACAGCAGAGCTCAGTCCAACTTAAATTCAGCAGGTCTCAAGTGCTGATAGCAGGTTGATGGAGTTGACATACCTATTTGTCTCTTACACAGGCATAGTTGTATTTACATTTTGGGTTTTTCTTAAAAAGTTGCTGTATTTTGACATTGAGTTCACCTATGCGAGCATTAAAATTGTGCCTCTAATTCCTACAGAGGAAGGACTCAATAGGAATTACTCCATCCATATGGTGCAAGGTAGTTTAAGCGCAGGAATTATCTCTGAATCACCTTGTGTTTCAGCATCATTAGTGTTTCTTTTTGGCTGCACAGCTCCCTGATATTGAGTCCAGCGTGTGAAGGCAAGGTATTCCCATTGGGCCAGCCTGTGACTTTGTGCATAGCCCAAAGTTAGAGTCCATACGCAGGTAGTGTTGCTATTGCAGAAGCATTTAAAGTTGTCGTGATTCAGACCTCCACAAATCTGAGTCACTGCTCCTGATCACTTTTTGCTCTGAGGGTGATGATGGTGTTAGGGAAAGAGTGGTTTAAGGAAAACCCATATAGGTAACAGATTTCTTGAAGTGACTCAGCTGTTCCTCTTCAGAAAGAGGGGGTACAAAGTGCAGGTGGATACCCGTGTCTCTTCCCAGAAAGAGTACAGACTAAACTAATATCTGTCCATTGAATTTATCCACATTCCTCGCTCAGTGGTAGGAGGAAGAGGCTTAGAAGCACCACAACAGGCTAATCCAAGATCCGCATGCTGCTTCAGACACACACAGCGTCACACCTGCAGCTGCAGTTGCTCCCAGAGTCAGGATGATCATACTGGTTTGCAGATCCACTTGCCGACAGAGATGTTAACCAAAGAGCTCATGGTGTAGCAACAAATGGTCAGCAACTTCCTCTAGCCAGTGTGTCTATATGCAGGGCTGAACGCTGTATCTCATCCTGAATCACCACATTCCCCAGCAAATGGGAGGAGGACATAGCATTGCTCCCAGAGACCAAAGCAGGACATATCCTATCACCAGAGGACAATGACAAGAGCCAGGCTCCATCCTTCTGACACCCATCCTTCAAATATTTATAGACATTAATTAGGTCACCCCTCAGTCCCCACTTCTCCTCCAAGCTAAAGTGACCCAGCTCCCTCAGCCTCTCCTCATAAGGCAGGTGCTCCACTTCCCTCATCATCTTCTTGGCTCTACGCTGGACACCCTCCAGCAGCTCCCTGTCCTTCTTGAACTGAGGGGCCCAGAACTAGACACAATACTCTAGATATGGTCTCACTAGTGCAGAGTAGATGGGGAGAAGCACCTCTCTTGATCTGCTAACCACTCCGCTTCTGATCCACCCAAGAATGCTGTCAGCCCTCTTGGCCACAAGAGCACATTGCTGGCTCATGGTCATCCTGCTGTCCACCAGGACCCCCAGGTCCCTTTCTCC
>JAOXOE010029300.1:0-14688 GCA_028565055.1 Phoeniculus purpureus
ACTGAGCAGAGCCTGGCTCCATCCTCCTGACACCCACCCTTCACATATTTATAGACATTAACGAGGTCACCCCTCAGCCTCCTCTTCTCCAATAATCTTTCCATATCTTCAAGTAACCTTTTAGAACAAAACTTTGCCTTGTCTTTCTGCTCAGATTCTTTTACTTCCTCTAGTAATGGATCATCGGCTATTCATCTAGATTCGTTGGAGTCTGCAGCCAGCAACTCTAATGAGGTGTGCCTACAGCTTGGGGAAATTGGTCCTGCATCTTATTTTCATGTTTGGATTCAATTTACCGTACAGAAACGACTGCTTCACTCTAGGATGTATCAGAGTTTTCTCTTCCACGGTAAGAATTGAACTTGGATCAGTCACAAAAACCAAACGACTGCCAGCATCTTGCAGGAAACCCACAGTTTTCCTGGTTGATGACTGTCAAACGCACGTGAACTCCGAGCAATGCCATCGTGCACCTTGCATGGGCCTGTTTGAAGGAAAAAAGTTGTTCAGGATGCAAAGTATTTTACTCAGGAGTTTAAAAGCTCCCACCAGCACATCCTCTGTGATTTCTAAGCCACCTGAGGTTTCTTTTCTATCTCTTTCTGGTACAATCCACACCAATGTTGAGATACTAAACTGCCTGTTCTTATACACGTATCTTGTTCTGCTAAGAGTCTTACTCCTAACGTCTAGAGACCTCATCACTCTCTACAACTATCTGAAAGGACATTGTAGAGATGTTGCTGCTGGTCTTTCCTCACAGGTCATTAGTGACACAACCAGAGGGTCTCTACAACTATCTGAAAGGACATTGTAGAGATGTTGCTGCTGGTCTCTCCTCATTAGTGACACAAGCAGAGGGAAGAGCTTCAAGCTCCAACAGGGGAGGTTTAGGTTGGGCATCGGGAAAAAACTCTTCATGGAGTGAGTGGTGGGGCGCCGGAATGGGCTGCCCCCAGGGTGGTGGTTGAGTGCCCATCCCTGGCCACTTAGATGTAGTGTTGGGGGATCTGGTTTAGGGGTGAACTTGTAGACTAGTGTTGATGCTTGGACTCAACGACCCCAAGGGTCTTTTCCAACCTGAAAGAGCCTATGATTCTATGAAAACAGCTTTCAATGAAGCAGTCAGTCTGTGGTCAGTCTCGGGGATAGCTGTTTGTTTGTTACGGATGTGTCCAAGCGAAAGATGACCCCTGCCAGGCCTTTGACAGGGGCGAAAAAGCCTCATTTCCTGGTGAACCAGAGAACACAGAAGGCTTTTCTGAAAGCATTCACTGCTAAGACACGCTGTTCCTTGGGTTATGAGCTTATTTGTGCACACGCAGTCATTTGGTTTTTGTAACTGCGCAGTGACTGGGGAACTGATCCGGGATATGGTACAGCATGAAAAGAAACACTAATAATAGCTGCTAATGCTTTGGACTGCCCACTTAGTCTCCAAGTACCCCAGAGACACACTCTCACTCAAACGGAGCTAATGCTTACCCATCTATGGAAAGTTCTTGGAAGTCTATGAAAGTAAAGCACAGCGAGCGTGTTATCTTTCACTGTTAACTTTCCATTGCAGCTTGCTTGGCCAGGATGTGTGTGAACGCTCAGCGTAGGGAAATGACCTCCAAATGTGATGACTCTTCATCCTTTTGTGAATCCAAGCTCTGCCAGGTGTTGTGACATGATGGGAGCAAATGGGATCAGTTTGCATGTCTTTCTGGTCTTCCCTACTATGGGAGAAGGATGCAGGACTCAAAAATGCAGCTATATCTGATCAGAGTTGTGGGTGCCCAAGGAGTTCTTAGGAACAACAAAATCCTAGCAGCCTTAAATGGTCACACACAGAGGCTACAAGGCCTCCTTACTGGAGCAGCTCCCAACAGGAAGCATCCTCCCTCTCCTATTCCCTCATGACTGTGAGCCAGCAGGAAACTAATTCCACTCTCCACAGGCTTAGGAGAAGAAGAAGGAAACATCCACCCACCTTGGAACACCTGGGCCATGAGTTCGGAACAGCATTGCTCCCGCTCTGGGAAGCCAGTCACACCCCATCAGTAGCTGCTTCGCTGCACTGACTTCATGCTAAAGATGACATATAATCAGGCAGTCATTCACATGCCTCCTTTGTCCAGGTTTTGGATTGTTGTTTCCATGGAAACTGATTGTTTCCTGTTTATTCATGCTTGAAACCATCACTCTACAGTTGTTTCTTTGGGGCAATGGCTGGTGTAGGCATCTTGAAGCTTCCAGGTCTCCTACCTTTCACTTTTCCCCCATATCTTTGTAGGTAACAAGTTTAGAAAGATATTCCGTTGATCCACAGCAATTACTTGCAAAGCATGTGAAGATCTAAAGACAAATAGCAAACACCATGACGCATGCTGCTGATTTTAAGAGCAGCAGATACACGGTCAGCAAAGCAGGTGAAATAGTTCTGTCTGCTTCTATCTAAAATTCTTTTAAGATTAATTTCTTCCTCCTAAGAGAAAAATATTCTGTAAGAAAAAATTTGCAAGTTCATAGGGAAAAAGTACTTCAGCAGAAATATGGAGCCAGGCTCTGCTCAGTGGCACCTAATGACAGGACAATGGGCTCTGACTGCCGAGGCAGAGGTGCCCAGAGCCCCTGCAAATGCTCGCTTCCCCAGCAACCCGTCCTTCCTCCCGTAACCTTCCTTCCTCACTTTCTTCTCATCCAGTTGGTTTTGGGCAGATTGACTAGCCACTGCCTTGTGACTGAAATGCCACCTCTTGATAGTAGTAAAATAACGATACAATCCTACTTTGGTCTGGGGAACCTCTTAGAGCAAACTAGAGAGCTGATTTAAGTGTTGCCTTTGGGAAGACTGGAGTTGTCTTCATTTAAACATGAGGAAAATGATAGACTAAGCATTTAAGTGAGGAAAGGGAAAAATCACCCTCTGTCATGATAGCATCATGGCATCATTAGGGACTGGAAGGGACCTCGAAAGATCATCTAGTCCAATCCCCCTGCCACAGCAGGATCACTGAGGAGGTTTGGCATCAGGGATCTAAACCAAGGAGGTTTCATCACACACAAGGACCTGTGTTTTGGGAAGAAATACGTCACCTTTCAAAACACCCCCCATAAGTGTCCCTGGACCAGTCAAGTTAACAAACTGATCAAATTCCTGGGTTTGGGGGTGCAGGTAGGAAGCCTGTGTGAAAACAAACACTACTACCCACATCTGCAACGCCTTGGCAAACCGATAGGAGATGGCATGAAGCCAAGGAATTTGACAAACTAAGTGCTTCAGTTCGAGTATATCTTTTTCCAGAGGAGCAGAGGTGATGCGGCGATACGTTGGGGCAAAAGAATGCATTGCAGCTGTGTGGTGATGCTCCCACCGCAGCCGTCATGGACCAGGCTTGTCCTGGCTGTTATCTAATTGCATCAATTAGACCTGTACGTTCAGTTTTGTAGGAGTAACTTTTTGGCATGATGAAACGGTGCTTTTACCTCCCCTGTGCTAAACAGGTCTTGGCATCTTCCTTGGACTGCTTTGGAGCTGCTCTGAGCACCACCATGCTCATTTGCTTGTGTTTATACTGCCCCCTTTTATTAGTTACAGCCATAATCATTACTGTCCTCCAGACTTGGACCATGTTACAGCCACACTCCACAGAAGCACAGAACATCAGGGATTGGAAGGGACCTCAAAAGATCATCCAGTCCAATCCCCCTGCCAGAGCAGGATCACCTAGACCAAGCCGCACAGGAACACGTCCAGGCGGGTCTTAAACATCTCCAGTGAAGGAGACTCCACAACCCCCCTGGGCAGCCTGTTCCAGTGTTCAAACACTTTGCCAGAATCTTTAGACACTTTCCTACATGGTAGCCGAGGACAAATCAGCATTAGGTCTGGTGTTTGAGATGCCCAGTAGCCTTATGCAGGCACATCAGTAATCTGAGCAAACTCAGGATGAACCACCTAAAATGTTGCTCTTAGTGGACATTATTTACAGTCAGTCTGACAAGATTAATCCAAAGTATAAATCCAACTTTGGAGCACAAATCTGGTTAGTTGTCACGTTAGTAAATCAGCTCACCTAAATAATCTCGAGCTTTTGACAATGATGCAGCCTTCTGGATTGAAAATCCAGATCCTGCCTGCGCAGTGAACTTGATCTGCTGATGTTCAAAGGATTGAGGTCCTGCTTCTGATGGTTCGGTTTAGACACAACCATAAACTACTTCGAGGGGCACTGAGCTGAATACAAACAGCTGATGCCCAAGCCTGTCCCCTCTGAACGGGTAGGATGGAAAAGTACAGCACCTGTACAGGTTTTTCAACACAAAGTAGAATCATAGAATCATTAGGGATTGGAAGGAACCTCAAAAGATCATCCTCCTGACACCCACCCTTCCCATATTTATAGACATTAACGAGGTCACCCCTCAGTCTCCTCCAAGCTCAGGAGACCCAGCCCCCTCAGCCTCTCCTCATAAGGGAGGTGCTCCACTTCCTTCATCATCCTCGTTGCTCTACGCTGGACTCTCTCCAGCAGTTCTGTGTCCCTTCTGGAACTGAGGGGCCCAGAACTGTTCACAACATTCCAGATGTGGTCTCACCAGTGCAGAGTAGTGGGGTAGAAGACCCTCTTTCAATCTGCTAACCACCCCTGTACAGACTCACTCTCTCTACTCGAAAATGACGACTCGACTCTGCAGACGCAGGCACGAGCAAGCCCCACACTTAACTGTTGTGAATAATCTGACCGGGAGCAGAAACTTATTTTCAATTTGGTGGTCTCAAAAATTTAGCTTCTGGGCAGTTAATTTTTGATTTACTCTGAATCCACAGACAAATTGACCTGTGAATAGTCATTGCTTTCACGGAGGGATTTAATATGAGGAATTATGGGCTAAATTCATCATGCTGATGACAGTTAGATTTCCATACTTTGGATATTATTAATGGCATGTTCTTTGCTTGTTAACCTTCAAAGGAGATCAATCACAAGGTGTTCTGCTGCTGTTGAGCTTCTCTGGAAAGACGACGCTGTATGGGGAGAGAGGATTACAGGTCGGTGTGTGCTGGCCTCAGAAACACACGGTACCCTGCCTACAAGGAATAGTTTAGTCCAAACAAGAACATCACCCATCTCTTGGAAGCTGACACCTCTAGCTACACCAGGTTGCCCAGAGCCCTACCCAAGCTGGCCTTGAACACTTCCAGGAAGGAGCATCCACAACCTCTCTGGACAGCCTGTTCCAGATGTTTACCAATATGTGAGGGGTGGGTGTCAGCAGGATGGAGCCAGGCTCTTCTCAACCTCATCTAATGCTAGGGCAAGGGGCAAACTGGGTCAGCTGGAACACAGGAGGTTCCATATGAATGTGAGAAGGAACTCCTTCACGGTGAGGGTGATGGAGCACTGGAACAGGCTGCCCAGGAGGGTTGTGGAGTCTCCTTCTCTGGAGACGTTTAAAACCCGCCTGGATGTGTTCCTGTGTGACTTGGTCTAGGTGATCCTGCTGTGGCCAGGGGGATTGGACTGGATGATCTTCCGAGGTCCCTCCCAATCCCTGATGTTCTGTGATTATTCTCTGGAAGAGTCAGCTGCCACACGTCTTCAAGCACACATCACTTAACTCCCTGAGCTGTGCCAGAGTACCCAGTACTACGTGGGGGAACCACATAACCTTCAGGTAGCTCTGTCATGCTGCCCATGCTGGGCATTATTTTTAGACTTTCTTTTCACCGTATTTGGCATTTGATAGCTCGTTTCGAGAGGTTTTACTCTCTGTCAGGTTAGCTGATTGTATGAACTGTGTGGAGCCCTGGCCAGCTGCAGATGACCGAAGAACACGTCAGTCCTACAGGACGGCTTTGTGCAGAGCTGCTGACACAGCTGTCCACCGCTTCTGAATTCTGGTCACTCTGAGGAACACCATTACGAGGAGCCAAAGCTTTACTTCACTGCTTCGGACAGCCCCTTTCTCGGGAGCTGGCAAAGAGGTGAAACGGTCAGTTCACTATTTGCAGCCGCTTCATTGCATGGAACCATCTTCTTAGCGTCAACTTCCACACAGTTCAGAGGAGCACAGCTCCTCTGCTCAGCGTTCTCTCGACGGAGCCACTGGGCTCCTTTCTGAGAAACAAAACGAGCACTTCTTCTCATCGGCTCCTGCTGAGGCTGATGAATTCTCCTTGCTTGTTGATTCCCATTGAGCCAACAGTTTTCTCTCCCATTATTTAGGGGTTGCATGCATAATTTGGAGGGCAAAGCTGGAAGCGAAGCTGTTCTGGCTCCCAAGTGAAGTAGAAATTCATAATAGGTGTTTTGTGCTTGACCGCAAGCAAAGCAACGCGTCCTTTATTCTTTCTCCTTACCTCAAAATAAATGTTATTGTGTATTATATAGTTTACAAGGAGATCAGCCAAACGTGTGCCGTGAAAAGAACTGCAGACTCTTTTTGTCCCCAAAAAACTCCAAAGACTTGTCCCCAAAGACTCTAAACCGTCAGTCTGAAAACATTATTTCTGGACAACGTGAGTGCATTTGGCTTCAACGAGAGACACCGTTGCTGGAAGCAGCAAGAAGTCTCAAGCCCCTTGGGAAAGGGCACTGCAAAGATGGCTTGACAAGGCTGAGCCGTGGTGACACGCCTGTGAAGGGATGTTTGACCTTGTGAGCCTGACCAGCCACCAGGTGAGTGCTCAGGCAAAGAGAAATGGCAAATAATGTTAACTTCAGACACAGACACACTGCTTTTCCAAAGGTTCCTTTCCCGTACCGGAAAACACATCAGCTCTTTCCAGTTGTCAACTCCTGATGGCTGTATAGAGGCTGTGGAACATGAGTAGAACATAAAGTACAAGTAACTCTTTTGTCAAGGGCAGATTGAAGAGAGCAGGGGCAGCACCTTCTAAACTCTTTAATGAAAATGCAGCTCTGCTTTTCCAAAGCATCAGAAGTAAGGATTCTATTTGCCTCAGCAAGATCAGATAGACACACGCTGGTTGTTTCCAAAATGTCATTTGTAGTAGCACAATGCCCTACTTAAACCCCTTTCCATGATCTCAGAGTCCAGCTCCAATGGATACTCATGAAAATCTGAATCACGTTTGTCAAGGAAAGAGTATAAAATACTGCGCTATTCCAGCGGATAAGGAGTCTACCATAAATACCACTGAACATCAGGGATTGGAAAGGACCTCAGAAGATCATCTAGTCCAATCCCACTGCCACTGCAGGATCACCTAGACCAAGTCACAGAATCACAGAACATCAGGGATTGGAAGGGACCTCGCAAGATCATCTAGTCCAATCCCCCTGCCACAGCACAATCACCCAGACCAAGTCACACAGGAACACATCCAGGCAGGTTTTAAACATCTCCAGAGAAGGAGACCCAAGCAATCATTACATTTTAATCCTGCCCACAAACATCTTAAAATTATTAACATGGCCATACTTGACTTTCATTTGTGACTCGATAGACTTTGACTGTCTTATATCCTGGTCACAACATGAAGAAAATGAATGAACAGAACAGAGACTGGGAAAAGGTGATGGTGGTAATGAAATAAAGAAGAAAACGTTGGATTGGGCAGATAGAAAACAACTTCTACTAAACCTAAGACACAGTCGGAAGCGGAGGAGTTCATCTGCGAGACATCAGCAAGCCTCCAAGAAAATATCTTCTCATTTGGTTTCAGACTGTTGATTTTCTGTCCATTTTGAATTAGGCACAGAACTCTCAAATACAAGTAGGAAACTACTTTAGAAAAACATTGAAATGCGTTGATGCCACAGCCTACGAATTTTTCCTCTCAAAAAAATTTGCCAGCCTCAGCCCGAAAACTCATGAAGCCACAATTTGGAGCCTACTATCTTCTGAAAAGAATTTGCCCAGCTGTATTTTCAAACCTCAGCGCTAAAGAATACATCCTTCACGTCTCAATGTGTGTTTACTGAATTGATGTCTTCAACGTTCTCACAGCACCGCACGGGTTGCAAGTTTCAGGCATCCTTCACGCTGTCGGCATCTAGAAAACACTGACATGGTCCTAACAGTTTCTAGGGGTACCAGTTCTGGAAGAGGATCGCGGCGAGTTAGATGCGTCGTTTCCATCCATCTCCGAGTTCCAATCAATACTTCAGATTGTTAAATGAGTTACTCAAAGTCAACCTATGTGTAGTTTCATTTTGTAAGGCTTGAGAGAGTCTGTAGACTGCTCAGGGGGTTCAGCACAGAGGACAACTGAGCTAAGCAGAGTGAGACATCGTCTGTGCTCTGCTTTGACCAGCTGGGCTAAGTTGCAACTATATTCAAGCACATCGTGTAGTAACTACTGGAATGGAGTGTCCTAACCTGACCCTTTCCATGTATTTACACCACCGCTGGCATAAAGACTGAAGATCAGTATTTGCTTTCCCAGCTTTCCTACCCACGGTGAGCTGTTGCAAGTCACACAGACTGGTGAGGTAGCAGCAAACACACCGTCAGCAAACCTTGACGGGCAAGGCTGTCGAAGCCTGAGCTTTCATTCAAACTTTTCTGAAGTGGATGTAGATAGATCACGACAAAGCACTACAGAGAACACCACCTCTTGTGGTGGAATCACAGAACCACAGAACATTAGGGATTGGAAGAGACCTTGAAAGAGCTTCTAATCCAATCCCCCTGCCACAGCAGGATCACCTATATCCAGTCACACAGGAACACATCCAGGCAGGTTTTAAATGTCTCTAGAGAAGGAGACTCCACAACCCACCCGGGGCAGCCTGTTCCAGTGCTCTGTCACCCTCACTGGGAAGAAGTTCCTTCTTGGGGAGATGTGGCTGGAGAACCGAGAGGGACCTAGGGGTTCTAACTGACAGGAAGATGAATAGGAGCCAGCAGTGTGCCCAGGTGGCCAAGAAGGTCAATGGCATCCTGACTTGTATTAGAAATATCGTGGCCAGCAGCAGTAGGGAGGTTATCATCCCCCTGTATTCAACACTGGTGAGGCCACATCTTGAGTGCTGTGTCCAGTTTTTGGGCACCTCAATACAAGAGAGATGTGGAGGTGCTGGAGCAGGTGCAGAGGAGGGCAACTAGGCTGGTGAAGGGCCTGGAGAATAAAGCTCATGAGGAACGACTGAAAGAGCTGGGGCTCTTTATGTTCCTGCATGACTTGCTCTAGGTGATCCTGCTGTGGCTGGGGGAATTGGACTGGATGATCTTTTGAGGTCCCTTCCAATCCTTAATGATTCTGTGATATCGATATGGAACCTCCCACGAATAAGAGCAGAGCCTCTCCCTTTTGCACAAGTTCAGTCCCAGGAATTCAAAAAATGCAGCGGGTGCTGACACCTTGTGCCTCTGAACAGCTGCTATGCTCCTTAAAAAACACAGAACTCTCTTTGTCTGGCGTCACCTGTGTGCTCTGAGATAACATCAGAGCCGCTAATTGTTCTCACTCTTTCACTGCCCTAGAAAAACGTCTTTATTTGTAAACAGTGAAGTGGATGGAATTACAAACACTTGGTTCCTGCTAATACTTTCTGCCTCTATTTTATCTGCTTATTAGAGCAAATAGGAAATCCAGACAAGCATGAATGCAGTAAGATAATGTCTTTCAACAGTAACTAATTAAACCGTAAAACAAGATGTGCTACGTAAGGGATAATAGTCACAGCACTTGAAGACATCAAGCCATAAGCTGTGTCGGTGGTTGATTAAATGTCAGGGAGAATCTGAAGAATCTGATAATTGCAAAAATTATTTCCTGTAGGTGTATGAATAACATGAGAAGGGGGAACTTCACAACGGGTGATGCTTGAGTAGAAACACCCTGGACTTACAAGGAGAAAGGAAGGCTTGATCCATAGCCAGCGGTTTATGGGTGAGCTGCCGTTGACGCTATTTCCTCTAGTTCCACCTCTTACCACTAGGGAGAAGAGGCCCACTCCCTCCTTGCACCAGCCTCCCTTCAGGTGGTGTTGCAGAGTAGTAAGGTCTCCCCTCAGCCTCCTTTTCTCTAGTCTAGAAACTCCCCAACTCAGCCAACCACTGTTGGTAGAACACAGGTCCAGTGCCCTGTGCTCCTCCTTAAGCATCTGGTTAGAGAACGCAAGACTCGACGGAACTTTTGTAGAGGTCAAAGTGGGAGCACTGGTGTGAAGAACCACTGCTTTGGGCTGATAATGTTTTCTCAAGTGACCCAACAGTGTCACACGGAGAGCAGGGCTGCAGAAACCAGACGTCCAGTTCATTTTCCAAAATACAGCCGTGCTTGGTGCTCCCAGCCCCTAACGTCCTGTGAAGTGCTATGTGTACGTTTATACGTCTTTAAGTCTACACGCAGACAAACCTCAGGGTTGACACAGACACCTCACTGCAAAGTCACAGCACTTCTGTTGTTTTCTTATCGATCTTGGGCCAGAACAACGCCTGAATTCTGGCCTGTAATCATTTGCCTTCGAGGTGTTTGGAAGCCTCGATCCCTGCCACAACGTAATTACACTGCACAGAATAACCATTTTACAGTCAGTTAAGTGCACTAAAGCTGCACATTTGAGAGAACCGATTTAAATGTCATCTCCACCGCACCGCACCGAACACGGCCATGCTTCCATCTGAGCCTAACACCAACTGCGTTCACTAAGGAAGCTCAGAGGTTCACCCAGCTCCTGAAGCAGTGCTTGAAACTCTGTTCTGTCACGGGAATCATGCACGCCAGCCACGATTCAACTCCAGGTTGCCACCGATCCTCTAAGTCAAAGGTTCTTCTGTAAAGTTGCCTTTCATTAGCACTACAGCTCAAGCCACCTCTGAGCAGCTGATGATCTCACGGTTCCCCAGCTCTGAGGCAACAGTTTGGACCAACATTAATATTAGGGTCTGAGGTCCTCCTGTGCTTTATCAGGTCTTTTCGTTGTCTTTAAAAACCCCATTCCTTTTTGTTAAGAGGAGACCTCATCACTCTCTACAACTGCCTGAAGGGACGTTGTGGAGAGGTTGGCGCTGGTCTCTTCTCACAAGAAATTAGTGATAGAACGAGAGGGAATGGGTTCAAGTTAGAACAGGGGAGGTTTAGACTTGAGATTAGGAAACTACTTTTCACAGAAAGGGTGGCCAGGCACTGGAATGGGCTGCCCAGGGAGGTGGTTGAGTCGCCATCCCTGGATGTGTTTAAAGATGGTTTGGATGAGGAGTTCAGGGATGTGGTTTAGGGGTGAGCTTGTGAGGTAGGGTGGATGGTTGGACTTGATGATCCCAGGGGTCTTGTCCAACCAGAGTGATTCTGTGATTGTTACCTGTAAGGCAGCAGATTTTGCTGCTGATTGCAGCTTCCTGGTTTGAACCAGCTCTGTGGCCTTTTTTTTGCTTAACTAGGTAAAAGTTAAGCGAAGGTGAAAGTTCACAGCTTGCAGCCTAAGGCTTCAGCAAATGCACCCACCACTGCTAAGCAAGTGATGTTAAACAGGTTCTGTAGAGGCAGTACATCAAACGGCTCAACAGCCTTCAAGCACCCGCCTCAGAGGTTGTTCCCCAAGCATATCGCAGAGCTTGTTCACCGAGCGTGTCACCAAAGCCAAAGCTATGGAGAAGCACCATAACACCTATTTGCTCCAGTTTACAGAATAAGCAACAACTTGTTTTACCTACAGCAAAGAAGTGATGTTTCCGAACGTCTACCCCATCAGTCAATGAAAGTCAACAACTTTCTAACAGACCAAACCCACGGCATGCACCAGAACTCAGTCTTTGTTCATGGCTACGAACAAAGATCTATGAGAGGTTTTAGCAAGAAAACCTAAAACTATCCAGTGCCATTGGGATTTTTTCAAGAGTTGTAACACCAGAAGGGCAGCTCACACCACAGCACACGGGCCATTCCTCCACCTTCTCTGGGTCACAAGTTATTTCCAGTTTATAGAATAACTGATACGGACGCGAGGAAGAGAAGGATGCCAACGCAAGGAGGAAAGCGCTTTCCCCCCAAACACTTTACTGCACTACTTGCACAGAGGATTCCTGACTTGGTGTGAGGCTCAGAAAGGGGTGCAGCTGACTTCAGACTAAAGCAGAACAAGAAAAAAGCCAAAGCTGTGAAACACTACTGCTACTGCTAGCCAAAAATAATTAGAACGCTTCCTTTCAGCTACATCTGAGACACTACCTGAAGTCTGAAATGATCTAGTCGTGCGGGAGGATCTCATCCTTTCACCCTTCAGCACTCTTTTCCAAGCATATTGAAAGAAGAAAACCCAACAAACCAGACTTTCCATGAAGCAGCACCTTTTGTTTCTTCCCCTCTAACTTCAATTCAGCTGCTAAATACACAGGTTTTACACTTACCACTTGGAGCAGGCAAACACAGCAGTGAAGAACACCACAAAATGTCATCAGCCACTTGGGCCTTTTATGTTTGGCAAGGCTGATGCTCTGTTGGTAGCACCTGGCTCCACTTAACATCGAGAACACAGCTGTATTAGGAGGCAGGAGCAGGAAAACTTGCAGGACTGCAAGGTTCCTCCCCTGTTCTGTGATCAGTCCCAGCAAATGTCTCCCTGGAAATCTGTCACCTCGGATGAACACTCGCACACGGTTCGGTGTCATCTGCAAACTCACCGAGGGTGCTCTCAAGCCCCAAGTCCAGGTCACCAATAAAGGCATTAAACAAGACTGGCCCCAAAACTGATCCCCATGGGAAACCACTGGTGACCGGCAGCCAGCTAGATTTCACCCCATCAATCACAACTCTCTGGGAACGACCAGCCAGCCAGTTTTTAAGCCAGGGAAGAGTACATTTGTCTGTTCCATGATTACTAAGGTCCAGGTAGATAACAGCCACAGCCTTCCTCCCATCCAAAAAGCGAGTCACATGGTCATAGAAAGAGATCAGGTCGGCTAAGCAAGATCTCCCTGTTGTAAGCCCACGCTGGCTGCCCCTGAGCCCTTGGCTGCCCTGCAAAAGATGATCCAACACTGGGAAAATCTTCCCATCAGACGGCACGTCGATGTGGTTGTGCAGTCAGAAACGGGAAGCAGTGGTATGTAAACAATAAAAAGTGAGTTTTATTCTCTGGGGCTCATGGGAGCAAAGTTTCTCAGCTCTGACTGTCAGATACACAGTCGCCGTACCTAACTGAGAACAAGGTGGATGGAGCTTGTACAGCACTTCTGCTCTGTTTGCAGGAGTATGAATCCAGTGGATTCTCTCTGGGGCTGCACAGGTAGAACTACACTGGGGAACGAAGACGAGCAGCCAACTCATTGCACTCACTAAAAATATTTCATTCATTATGGAGACGGTCCAGCGTAGAGCCACGAAGATGATGGAGTGGAGCATCTCCCTGATGAGGAAAGGCTGAGGGAGCTGGGTCTCTTAAGCTTGGAGAAGACTGAGAGGTCACCTCATTAATGTCTATAAATATGTGAAAGGAGGGTCTCAGGAGGATGGAGCCAGGCTCTGCTCAGTGGCATCTAATGATAGGGGCGATGGGTGTCAGCTAGAACATAGAAGGTTCCACATCAATATCAGAAGGAACTTCTTCACAGTGAGGGTGACGGAGCACCGGAAGGGGCTGCCCAGGGGGGTTGTGGAGTCTCCTTCTCTGGAGATGTTTAAAACCCACCTGGATACGTTCCTGTGTGACTGTGATCCTGCTGTGGCAGGGGGATTGGACTGGATGATCTTTTGAGGTCCCTTCCAACCGCTGACGTCCTGCGATTCTCTGATTCTGTGTAATTGTAGTGTTTTAAAACATATTAGGAGAGGGGTGGAATCCAGCCGCGTTGAGTAAACGTCTCCCAAAACGGATTAAAAAAGAGGAGAAGGTGACCACCCCATTTCCCGATTTAGCTGTCACATTATTTCCACTTTCTCTTAAATTTAGGCAAAACATTAACTAAATCTGTCACTGGTTACTGAGGGCTCCCCACCATCTCCAGAGGCCAAAGCGTTTTTGCTTTGAGTGCACAGGCTCCTTCTGCTCCACAACATTAATTCTCTGCTCACACGCAATAAAACTCCTTTAGCTAACCTTTAAGTAAACCCGGATTGATTAATTCTGACAGACAGTATTGAAATCAGCATCCTGCTGTGGGAGGAGTATTGAAGAAGGGCCTCCATCTGAATGAGATATTGCTTCCCTTGTGTAAGGCAGGGATTAAAACCCTCAAAATGCAAACTCTGGCCAATTGATCATCGAGATAAAGAGACAGCAGGGCCAAGACTTTTCAGCCAGGCACATCTTCTCCAACGCTTTTCTTTGCTGAAGGCTGCCGGTTACCGAAGACCAGCCGTTGCGACCATCCAGCTGCCTTCCGACCGTTCGGCAGCGGTAGTGTAAGTACGGACTTGAAACGGAGGAGCTGGACTGAAGATGTGTGGTTGATACAAGTCATGACCCAGGCTCTAGAGGAGGCTTGCTCACGGTGTGAAAGAACCCTTATGCCTTTGCACAAAAGCAGGACGGCTCCAGTCCTGGATGGATTCAGTTCTCAGGAAGGATTCTAGTAGTAGTGAACTGACCTGATGGAGAGCAGAGTAGGAGAAAGGGACCTGGGGGTCCTGGGGGACAGCAGGATGACCCTGAGCCAGCAATGTGCCCTTGTGGCCAAGAAGGTCAACAGCATCCTGGGGTGGATCAGAACAGGGGTGGTTAGCAGATCAAGAGAGGTTCTTCTCCCCCTCTACTCTGCACTGGTGAGACCACATCTGGAGTGTTGTGT
>JAOXOE010029301.1:0-14687 GCA_028565055.1 Phoeniculus purpureus
AGTGAGGGTGCCAGAGCCCTGGCAGGGGCTGCCCAGGGGGGTTGTGGAGTCTCCTGCTCTGGAGCCGTTTCAAACCCTCCTGGCCATGTTCCTGTGTGACTGGATCTAGGGGATCCTCCTGTGGCAGAGGGATGCGACTGGGTGATGTCTCGAGGTCCCTTCCAGTCCCTAACGTTCTGTGATGAAGTCAGTTCAGCTGGTGACACCTGCCTTTGCTTTCCTGCACCAACCTGTGTAGTCCAACACACACCCATTTTCCCAGCCAAAACCTCCTGGGACCCCCAGACCCTGAACAGGTGCAGATGCAGCAAAGCCACGCAGCAGCTCTGCTCAGAGGCTCTGGCGCAGCTCTGTGGCTGCTGCTGGATTTATGATTTAGCCATAAAGTTTATGTGTTCCATGCAAATTAGGAACCCTAATGACTTGACGTGGGATGGGATCGGTTGGTGACCCGAGGTGCTAATTACACAGCCTCACAGGACACTAGGGGTTGGAAGGGACCCTGAAAGATCATCCAGCCCAATCACCCCGGCACAGCAGGACCCCCTAATTCTCCCCTATGAAGTTGGACTGCGAGATCTTGCCCTCTAATTGCATCAGTTGGCTTTGATTATTACTGTTAATTAATCCCTCATGCTATAGATGCTGCATCGGCAACTCGCTGTACTTACAAGGCAACCTCACCCCCTTCTCCCTCTCCCCTGAGGGGGCTGGTGAGTCACACAGTGGTTTAGGTTGGAAGAGACCTCAGAGACCATCTAGCTCCAACCCCCCTGCCCTGGGCAGGGACACCTCTCACTGCACCAGGATGCCCAGAGCTCCAGCCAGCCAGGGCTGCCCAAAGCTCCATCACTTCCAGGGAAGGGGCATCCACAACCTCTCTGGGCAACCTGTTCCAGGGCCCCAGCACCCTCCCAGTGAGGGCTGTGAGCACTAGAGCACTGAGGGGCACTTCAGAAACAGAGGAAAGACAACCTGACTTCGCAACTCTTCCCAAGGTCCTGCACTCTGGTCCTTCCTCTGGAGGTCAGAGCCGCAGGGAGAGCTCTCAGAAGCAGAACCCACCTCCTTGCACAGCCTGGCAATCGCTGAACATTGAGGACTGGACTAGATGATCTTTCAAGTTCCCTCCCAATCACAGGATCATAGGATGTTAGGGATGGGAAGGGACCTCCAAAGACCACCCAGTCCAATCCCCCTGCCACAGCAGGATCCCCTAGATCAAGTCACACAGGGATGGGACCTCCAAAGACCACCCAGTCCCATCCCCCTGCCCCAGCAGGATCCCCTAGACCAAGTCACACGTCCAGGTGGGTTTTAAATGTCCTGTCTCTCTGTTTTCAGGCAGCAGTAGAAGAGGAGGGGCAGGGGCCCTGCTGTGGCAGGGGGTTGGACTGGATGATCTTCTGAGGTCCCTTCCAACCCCTGTAGGTCCCTGACGTCCTGTGATGAGAAGCCGCCCTTTGCAAAGGTGCCTGTGGCAAAGCTCTGCAAGAGCTGAAGCAGCCTAACGCCTTGTGCTGAGAGGGGGATCCGTTTCCCACAAACACAAAACACAGGAGCAGCAGTGCTCCTCTCTGTAACGTTCACAGAACAGTATCAAAAACCTTGCTAGATCCTTAGAAAACAAACAAGCAGCAGAACAGGAAGACAAAGGCTTTGATGTTGGTTTCATGTCCTGCCTGCTGCTGCTGGCAGCCAGAAGCAGAGCTCTGAGCCTTATCTTGCAGGGATTTGCACCTGATAGGAAACCAGAGAGCTGTTGCAAGGACAGAAGAGCACTGCCGGCTTTGGAACCCCCACCAAGAGCGCCGGCAGAACGGCTGCTCACACGGGAAGTGCCTCCGGGCTTCAGGGAAAGTGCTGCGGAGGGTGTGAGAACCAGGGGTCCTGGGAGCCACCGGAGAAAAGCACCCCAGGGCCCTTCATTCGCAGCGAATGAAATCATGGAACCATCACAGCATCATCAGGGATGGGAAGGGACCTCCAGAGACCACCCAGTCCAGTCCCCCACCACAGCAGGATCCCCTAGATCCAGTCACACAGGAACATCTCCCAGGAGGGTTTTAAACATCTCCAGAGCAGGAGACTCCACAACCCCCCTGGGCAGCCCCTGCCAGGGCTCCAACGCCCAGACTTCAGTTCCCAAGAGGAGAGGGGAGAACTGCAGATCACCAGCACCTCCTCACTACCAGGAGCAGGACCACAGACACCTCTCACCCAAGTGCAGAGGCTCTCAAAGGCACAACCTGGGTGCAGAGGGAGCGTGACAGAACTTACCAGCCCTACTGACACTGGTTTCGCTGAAAGGGGGGCAGTGAAGGCACAAGAGGAAATGGTTTAAACCTCCCCCAGCACCTGGTATCACGCTGATCTGTAGCTCTTAAAGCCAGAGGGAGGAGGAGGACACAGGAGGAGAATCGCTCATCTTCATCAATTTTTCATGGCATTTGACACCTGGAAGTTCTCCTCTCTTTCTGCTTCACTACACGTTGCTTTCTATTAGCATCACAACCAGGCTCAGGAGTACCGGGAGCTTCTCCCCCGTGATAACTCACAGGCAGACATCGCCCCAGGCAGGAGACAGGCAACCAGGCAGAGCCAGAGGCTGGGCTTCTCATGAAGAAACTCTCTTGCCCAAGGTGTGCTCCCTGCAGACACCCACAGATGACACCAGCGCTGAGGAGAACAGGTTAAGGACAGCCAAGTCACCACAGCCGGACTTCAGAGCCGCTTCGGGGCCAGTCCTGGCCGTCCTGGTTTGAGTCGGAACAGGACTAACTCTGCTCAGAGATTCTACTTCTCAGCTCAGTCTCTCCTACGTGATGGCACCTTCTGCAGGGAACAGCAGCTCTGTGCAGACACCGTCTGCTTCGACGGGCGACCACAGCTGATGTTCACACGTACATTGCCAAGGACTGCATCAGTGGGGACGGTGACCTCAGTGCCAGATGGAGAGAGCTGGGGCTGTTCAGCTGGAGGAAGAGGAGGCTGAGGGGAGCCCTCATTGCTCTCTGCAAGGACCCTGCAGAGATGGTGGTGCTGGGCTCCTCTCACAGGTCAGTAGTGACAGAAGCAGAGGGAAGGGCTTCCAGCTCCACCAGGGGAGGGTTACACTGGCCATCAGGAAGAAATTCTTCCTGGAGAGAGGGGTCAGGGACTGGACTGGGCTTCCCAGGGTGGGGGCTGAGTCCCCATCCCTAGATGAGTTTAGAAGTCACTGAGATGTGGTGTTGGGGGATCTGGTTTAGGGGTGACCTTGCAGAGTGGGGCTGGTGGTTGGACTCGATGACCCCAGGGGTCTTTTCCAGCCTGAATGACTCTCTAAGACACAACCCATGTAATAGCTCGGAGAGGACAACTGCTTCTGAGAACCGATTTGCAGCTGCTCCTGCAGACAAACACAAGCCACGCTTTGCCCTCGTACCCAGTGGCAGACGCCCAGCAGTGGCACTAGAACTAAACCACTCCACCTCAGCAGTCACTTCATGCCTTAAGAGATGTAAGGAGCCGCCCACTGCAGCAGCACCCGAACATCTAATTCAAGACTAAGAGCTAGATCTCGATTAGACTCGATGATCAAAACACGAGGAGCAGAGGAAAGGTCACCAATCAAAAACCAAAGGTCAGAGCTGTCTCTGAAGAGAGAAATGAATGAAAATGCATTTCTGCAGCTGCTTCTCCTTCATTGTTCTCACTGTGACTTGGAAAACCAGTTAGCTGGCCGTGTTCCCGTGCGACTGGATCTAGGGGATCCTGCTGGGGGAGGGGGACTGGACTGGGTGGTCTGTCGAGGTCCCTTCCAACCCCTGATGCCCTGTGATGCTGTGAACCTCTAAATGCGCTGGGTGCGTTGCACACAGAGAAGACAAGTGAATCAGATCTTTTGTGGCCCAGGACACAACTGGAAGGACAAAAGGAAGAGGAGAAGCCGATAAAGAGGCAGCAGTGCGCTCTCCACCGCCTACTGCTGTGCACTGGCTATGAGCAGAGAAACCCCACCTGACTGTCACACAGCAATGCTAAATCTGGACAACACATAAAACGTCATAACCAAAGAGGATCTGAAGCTTGAAGATCCAGCACAGGGTTGATGGGAGCTGGCCTGGGAACTGAAGCACCACACGAGCCCCCAGGGAAGCACGCTGTTATCTGTGCAGATGAACTGCAAAGGGGTGCGGCAGACTTCACTCCTGCTTCGAATCCTGCTTATCTCCACGACTTATACCCCCGATGGCTACTCATTCCTTAGTGCCTTTGACAAAAGCCTAAGCTAAGAACGTTAAACCCTACATGAACCATGATGCATCCTGTCCTGTGCCACAGCAGCGGGTACCGGAGCCCTCAGACAAACGGGGCTACAGTCAGCTCTGTACATTTGTAAGCACAGCCTCAGCTCCTTGTTTGCTGGCCCCCTTGACAGGGACCTTCTAGCTGGTACTGACACAGGGAGCACCACAGCCCTGAGAGGCGAGATCTTACACTGCCCAGCCGGCAGCCAACAGCAGCGGTCTTTACTTCAAAGACCAGACAAAACCCTTCCCAGCATCTGGGACACCAGCCTTTCCTTTCCCTCTGGGAGGGACACAAAACCAACCAAAACAAACCCCAAACCCCACTTCTCAGACCTTTACAGACTTGAATGGAAACCTTCCCCGATGTCTTGGCAAGCGGTTCCCTCCCCTGACACAGCACACGCTTCTCTTCCGCTCTCTCCTGACCGCAAACGACTTCTCCTCATCCTCATCACTCCTCAAAAGATCGTTACTGAGAGGAAGAGGAGGCTGAGGGGAGACCCCATGGATGTTGGTCACTATGTGAAGGGTGGGTGTCAGGAGGATGGAGCCAGGCTCTGCTCAGGGGCACCCAGGGACAGGACAGGGAGCTTCTGTGCTGCATTAAGGACACTGTCCAACGTGATGCCGATGAAGCTACGTCCAGATAACTAAGCTGGGAAGACAGTTCCTCTAGAAGGGCTCTTTGCCTTCGGTCTACAAGCACTCCTCTATCCTGACAGTAAGATTAGAGGTCATCTGGAGGTAGGAATCAGCATCTATATTCAGGATCTCCAATTAGGCAACAGAGTTAGTGAAGGAGGAGTGACTCTTCAATACCAGAAGCTCCTTTTACTCAACAAGTGGTGTCAGGTAAGATAAAGGTTCCACCTCAAAAGCACCAGGAGAGCCCAGAAAACCGGGGATTTACGTGGAACAAGCAGCAGAGATTTAAATCACTTCTAACTTGTTTGTCCATGAATCCAATTCAATTACGTGCTCCAGAAAAAACAGATCTCTCTCTATCAAATATTGAACAGAAACGCCACTGAGTATTTAAACCCGCCTGCCTCACTGCCAGGGAAGAGCAGCCCTTGACTTACACGTGTTAGTGTCCTTATGCAAGTGAGGAACCTTCCATCACCTCCTGCTAATAGTTCTGTTCTCCTGGGAGTTTTAGCTACACAGTTTATCTTTCAAACCGCTCGCTTCTTAAACGATTCTCCTCCGCCCCTTCCCTCTTGTTCTGTCACTCATCGCTTGTGAGAGGAGACCAGCACCAGCCTCTCCACAACATCCCTTCGGGTAGCCGTAGAGAGCAATGAGGTCTCCTCTCAGCCTCCTCCTCTTCAAGCTGAAGAGCCCCAGCTCTGCCAGCCTTTCCTCATCGGATTTGTTCTCCAGGCCCTAGCGACATCGGTGACCTCTGGTTCAGCCTCCTGATGCTACAGCGAAGACGCAGAGCGGAGCGACCCGTGTTTCTGGGCACGTCCCCAACACACGCAGCACAGACCCTAAAGGCCAGCTGCACCCCAGCCACGACGTTTGAACCAGGCTCTGCAAGGCTTCCGCAGGCTGTCACTCGCGAGCGGCGCTCAACGAGACATCAAGGACACAAGTCACAATCACACTCTCTGCTAATTAATTAAGCAACCACGTGCAGTTTCCTTTTCCCTTCCCACCAGCTGTGAAACTTAAAGGTTCAAGAGAAGGTGCTTGCACCAAAAAGGGCGTCTTTGTCTTTCTCTAGCAGCAGCAGCATCATGAAGGTCAAGTGCCGCCTTCATACTACACACTGCAGCTTCTCCTTCGCTACAGAGCAGGAACGCTTGAGGCAGCAGGGCGGCACTGGGTGATCTCTCGAGGTCCCTTCCAACCCCTAATGACTGGATCTAGGGGATCCTGCTGGGGCAGGGGGATGGGACTGGGTGATCTTTTGAAGTCATTTCCCATCCCTCATATTTGAGTCAACACAGCAAGCACAAAGCCACATCCACCTGTGAGACTGAGTGCCCATCCCTGGATGAGTTTAAAAGTGGCTGAGTCGTAGCGCTGGAGGATGCAGTTTGGGGGTGACCTTGCAGAGTCGATGGTTGGACTCTAGATCCCAACTGACCTTTCCAACCTGAATGACTCTGTGGTTCTTACAGTAGCAACTGTGGACTAAGCACTACTGAGGTGAACTCCTGGAGCCGCTGCGACCCTTCTGAAGTCGGTGTTAGCAGCACAAGAGCAGTGCTTCACGCAGGAGCAGCCCGCATGCAGCAGCACACGGGAACCGCATCTGCGCCCCCAGCCTTCCCAGCCCAGCAGGACCCGACTGGAAAGTGGTCTTTGCATACCTGGTACTTAATAGGGTTTCCCTGCCAGGGCTCTGGCACCCTCACCGTGCTCGCAAGAAACAGGCTCTCCAGCTGATCACACAGCGGCACCACTGGGTAAGTGCTGCCAAAGGTTTGCTGAGCCCACCACAATCACGCAAATGCAGGTCAAAAACTGCCCAGGACGCAGTCACGAACCGAGCGCTGACAGCCTTGTTCACTGATTTCAACCCGGCATCTCTCTTCCACCCTTATGATAATTGCTGAAGCCTCTGGTATTTCCCCATGAAAAACAAATTAGGCTTTAATGAAACACGCAATCTCACTCCAACAGACTGAGGCAGATTGCCCCTGCTTAATATTCCGCAGCTACAGCCAGGCAGCTCCTGGCAGCCGCAGAGGCCGGGCAGGCGATGCCAGCCCAGCAGCGCACAGGCAGCTGCCTGCTGCTTCGCGTCGGGGCTGGCGGGCGGACGAGCAAACGCGGGCGTTCCACCGCGACACAGCTGTCTGCCCCACACGAGCAGCGGGCTGTCGGCACCCGACGCGGCTGCCTTCACGGGATGGTCTGGAGAGCTGAAACTCTCCTCGCTGTCAACAGCTCAGCCGCTCTAATGTCACGTTGGATTGGTTGTTCCATCACTAAGCAGTGGGCTACCGACCAGGCTACAGTTGGACGAGCTGTTGGGGGATATGGCTTAGGGGTGAACTTGTCAGTGGGGCAGGTGGTTGGACTCGATGATCCCAGAGGGGTCTCTGCCAGCCAGAGTCATCCTGTAGAAAAGCGAAGAGACTGCGGAGCTGCAACAGGTGCCGACAGGCAGCCGGCAGTGACCCTGGATCCTTGCCCCGGGCACCACGTGTGTCAGACTCACAGGACAGGGGGACTGGGCTGGGTGATCTTCTGAGGTCCCTTCCCATCCCTAACGATTCGGGAATGGATCATCTCACACTGATGTGGAACCTCCTCTGCTCCAGCTCACACCCGCTGCCCCCTGTCCTGTCCCTGGGTGCCCCTGAGCAGAGCCTGGCTCCATCCTCCTGACACCCACCCTTCCCATATTGATCAATGTTCATGGGGTCACCCCTCAGGCTCCTTTTTCCCAGCTCCAGAGCCCCAGCTCCCTCAGCCTCCCAGCTCAAGACGCTTTTGTACTGACCTTTGAAATCAGACCGTGGCTCCAGCAGGAGCAGAAGCAGCAGTGCAAAACTAAAGACCCAAGAAAGGAGTCTCCCAGCTGAGACGGCAGCGGGAAAGCAGCAATCCCTAAAGGAGAAGATGTTCCTGAAGGAGAAGGCAGCTCTCCTGCGTTTCCAAACTGCTTTGTCGAGCAAAGGCAGCCAGGATGAGCCGCTATCCCAACCCACCCGGCTCACAAAGCACCCTGTAGCTCTCATTCCAAATGCTGCTCCAAGGGGCAGACAGGTCCCAGGTCTGCCAACAGGCTGCCCCAGGTGGAAACAACCAAGGAAGGAAGGAAGGTCTCCTCCACCGTGCAAATTATTTACTAGCGGTCCCCGCTGCAGCTCATGCCATGACCTGGTTTAACCACATCAGTCACATCACGGCTCCATCTCGCTGCATGCTGCCTTGGCCACGGCCACCTTGGCCACTGTGAACCCCCCCTGCTTGCACAGAATGTTGTGATTTCTCTAATTTGTCATAACTGGGGCGGGTTTCACCATCAGGCTGCCTTCCTGCGGCACTGAGGAGCATCTTTGTCTGCTGTGAGGAGCTGATTCTGCTCAGCAGCTCTACATTAAATGGCAGTGACTGAACCCAGCTCAGGACTAGTAGCTCTGGCCTTCTTTATCTGCTTCGCTGGGGTTTTTAAAATGTAAGGGTGGGAGAAGGGAAGCAGGATGAAGGCTGTGCTGCTGCTTTTGTACTGGGCTGGGTTCCACTGAAGGACTCCCCCTCACAGAACGATCAGTGGTTGCACACACAGCAGCGCAGCAGCCACAGCAGCCTCCCTGCCCCATCCTCCCACACAG
This sequence comes from Phoeniculus purpureus, assembly GCA_028565055.1. NCBI lineage: Eukaryota > Metazoa > Chordata > Aves > Bucerotiformes > Phoeniculidae > Phoeniculus > Phoeniculus purpureus. The sequence continues at coordinate 8,591 of JAOXOE010029301.1, forward strand.
CAGTCTTCTGATCACCCAGTCATCCAGGCTGGAAAAGCCCCTTGGAATCACCCACAACCCTGCCCTACAAGGTCACCCCTAAACCACACAGTTACTTGCTGTCGTTACCAAAAGCCATCAAACAGGGGGTCTTCTCCTCCATCCCTGTGAGAAATGGGACGGGGAGACTTTAGATTCGGGTCCTACCAAAACCTTGAACGAGAGTCCTTGAACTGCACGTGGTCCCGAAAGGTTTAACAAGCCTTTACCCTCAGCCTGGGACTCCAAGGAGTCAGCCGAGCTGCCAGGACTGTCAGGTCATCGTTGCTTTCCTTCCCTGGCCACAGAGGAAGCTTTGAATGGAGAGATACTTGGAGTATTGAGCGGACTTCCCTCACCAGGCTGTAGCCTTCTGCAGCAGAGACCAGTCATCACACACCAGCTGAGCACCTCTTGCAAAGGAGCTTTGGAGGGCCAAAGAGATCACACGCAAGTTCAGGGCTTACAACACCGCTCAGCTAGAAGCCCAACTCTGAAGGCAGCCGCCCAGTTCACCTCCTAGCTCACCTCCTAGCTCTCCTGCACACCCACTCAGAGAAACACCACAGAGCAGGAGAGGAGGCCCTTGGACACCAGCGGGATTCCAAACGAAGGCAACGCAAACGTGACTGCTGCTAACAGGCATCTGTCCTGGGGGAACTCCAGCCCTGCAGCACCGGCACGCAACGTGGCCCCTCCGTCTGCGCGCCCCTTGGAAGCTGACAGCGTGCTTAGCCTCCGCCGGCCAAGCAAACAGGTAAGTAAACAAGCAGAAGCACTCCACAAGCAGCTGAGTACGGAAACGTGGAGTCAGCTAGTGACAAAAATACTTCAGAAACTAGGTAGATCTCTCCAGGCGTTCGCTGTAGGTTGGAACCTTCGAGTTCTTGCCTGCGGCACTGGCACGTTGTGGCAGCAATTTGTGGTTTCTTTCCTTCGAATTGCAAGTGGAGTTTTTGCAGCTCTGCAAGCAAACAGAAGGGGTCCTGCTCTGGCACAGGGATGGGACTGGATGGTCTTTGGAGGTCCCTTCCAACCCCTAATGACTGGATCTAGGGGATCCTGCTCTGGCAGGGGGACGGGACTGGGTGATCTTTCGAGGTCCCTTCCAATCCCTAATGAGTCTATGGTTTGCCTGGGGGTTTTACGTGGGGTGAATTAGGTACGTCTCGTTGTTTCCCCCACATCGCATTAAGCTTGGTTCTGCCTGTAATTTACGGGTGGGTTCACAAACCCTCCTGGTTTTGTTTCCTCTTCATGTGCTAACGGGCTTCGGCCCATTAGCACGTGAACTAAATGAATTGGTTCATTTTGTCTCAGGGTGCAACCTCTGACAGCCCTGCACTGTCAGCAATTCTGCTCAGCAATGCAAAATCACAAAGCAGAACAAAATCAAAGCAGAACCTGAATCACCTGCAGAAAACACATGTACATCATCAAATCATCAGAGTTTGGAAGGGACCTTGAGAGATCACCCAGTCCCATCCCCCTGCCACAGCAGGACCCCCTAGATCCAGCCATTAGGGATTGGAAGGGACCTCAAAGGATCACCCCTCAAAAGTCCAGTCCCCCTGCCACAGCAGTGCAGTCACAAGACGCTCACCACAAGCCTGTGCGGCAAGTCATTTCTCTTTCACAGCCCTGAGCGCTTAGGCTGGGATTCCCATTGCAGGTTAGAGGGGCAGGGAGGGAGCTGGTGATCACTAAACCCAGTGCTTCAAAGAGGAGAGTTTAGCCCTTATGCGCTCAGGCTATAACTTCTGCGTCACCCCTCTACACTTCTGCACACGAAGCTCCAGACAGGGTGGGTCGACACCACACAGGCACTTTGGCAGGTCCCACACGCCAGGTTCCAACACTGCAACTACGGACTCCACCTGGAGATGCTAAACTGGAACAGGACAGCAGAGACTGCTACTGAACATGAACCCAGACTTTCCTTGAGTTACAACACTGACTTTGCACCCCTAGGAAACCACAGTCTGGAGGCAGCTCACCTGAGGGGTACCTGTTCAAGTCAGCGCTCAGGGAATGACTCCACGACCTGAAATGACCCCCGCCCGGCGCACTGGCAGCCCCCTCACGCTGCAGATTACAGCTAAGCCAAACCACTCCAGTGGGGCTGTTCTGCAGGACAGCAACTGGATCGACCGCAGAGCGTCTTCCCAAGCCTGGGCACTTAGAAATCCAGGCTGAAGCTGAAAGGGACACGTTCACTTCGGGGACAGGGAGCCCTCGCTGAAGGTAAGGGATGCTGGTGTCGCCGAGCTCGGCACCAGCCCCACAGAACACACGACTACTTGGCAGGCCCGTGGTCTTGATCTCATGGTGGACTAGCCCGCTGGTCCCCCACCCAGACATCCACTTCTGCAGCAAATCTCACCCCCACAGAGCTCAGGTCCCAATCCAGTCTGACCTACAGCCGCTCGCGTTCCCTCCGACCCTCCCGAGCAGGAAAGCAACCAGCGGCTGCCTGCACATCACTGTTCCACAGCCCACTCACAGGGGCAGAGGGGACAGCAAACGTGCAGCCGGCATCACCAAGGACCGGCGACGGGGGCTGGGAAAGCTCCATCACTCACCCCTGGAAAACACACGCCCAGCGTTCACTCAGCTGCACAGGGCAGCAGCACGTCGCTTTCACCAGGGATGATGCTGCACTTAGCCCCATCAGCTCAGCAGGGGTCAGGGCCAGGTCCCCAGGGCCCCGCAGCTTTGCCAAAGCCAGAGGAATCAGCGGGAGCTCCGACAGCTGCTGCAGGATTATCTGAGCAAAGCAGGCAGGGGAGGAAGAGCCGGGGGTCTCCAGCACAGCCACAGTGCCTGTCCTGCTGCAACTGCTCTGGGGAAACCACAGAACCCTTGGGGCTCCTCCTCTGGAGACGTTTAAAACCCTCCTGGCCATGTTCCTGTGCGACTGGGTCGAGGGGATCCTGCTGGGGCAGGGGGATGGGGCTGGCTGGTCTTTGAGGGTGCCTTCCACCCCGTCACGTTCTGCGGTTCTGTACAGCACGAAGGGAACGCCACGCGCGTGCGATCTGGACGCACGACCATGAAACACAGCAGCGCTGCACTGAATGCCGTTACTTTTGGCTGCAATTGTTGTCCCTTTAATTACAGCTGATGGAAAACACTGCACACCATTAGTCTTCCCCAGTCAACTGTCCAGACCCAGACTTCCACTACCTCATCAATACCCACAGCATGAAGTAATCAAAGCCTCTAAGAATCTCCGAAATCGTTATGTTCTTAGCAAGCTGAGACAATCACACCAATATTCAGGTTTCCATAAGGAATCCCACTAAATGAAATAAACTATAGGAAGGGTAGATATGACGTGTGTTGGGGTTGGGTGGGTTTTTGATCCAGAGTAAGGGCCTGGATGACGATCACTTGCGGACTGGTAGAGATGCTGTTTGCACAGTCTGTCAGCGAGCAAGGACCCAATTCTAGAAGGCTCTGACTGCCCCTAAGGTCACATTATAGTAAATTAGAAAGGATTTAGTTCCTGCTTCTCAATGACCTACATGAGCAGCAGGTAAGCCCTCACTGACTGCTCTTCACCTCAAGTTTATTGGCTGTCTGCCACAATTACCTGTGCACAGGTAACTCAGATCAACATTAGGGCACACACACAGTGCTGCTCCAGCTCTGCCTCTGCAACTGTGTTTGGACCCCAGAGGAACAAGTACACCTGCCACCCATGTCAGCCCTTAGTCTGGACTATTTCATGCCTTTAGCTCTCTGTTTCACAGACTAGCCCAGGCTGGGAAAGACCCCTGCAATCATCAAGTCCAACCAGCAACCCTCCACTACAAGGTCACCCCTAAACCACATCCCCCAACACCACATTCAACACACGTTTGAAACGTCTCCAGAGCAGGAGACTCCACAGCCCCCCTGGGCAGCCCCTGCCAGGGCTCCATCACCCTCACCATGAAGATCAGTGCCCACTATGGAGAAGGGGCCAGGTTCTGCACTGCTGGGACAAGGAGAGAGAGTAAAGACAAAGGGACAGTTGGAAGCCTGAACCTAACCTCAGGGAGGTGAGGAGCGCTTATGCCCGTCCCTTCCATCCCTGCCATTTAAAGGCAGAACAGCGCAAAAAGCAGCCTCCCCGCCGTGCCACAACGAAGCCTTTCAGAAGAACGAACAGGAACTCCTGGCTTCCCAAGAGCTCCGTGCTTCCCCGTCCGAGGGAGCAGGCTGAGCTCCAACGGGAGCGAGGCTGCAGCTCTTTAGTATGCTGCAGGTACGGGGCTGAGCGCACACAAAGGGCCCTCGATAACATCATCTGCACAGGCACTGCTGTGGAACCGTTTCCATAGGCACAAGGGACTGCCGGGCTGCCAGGAGGCTCCTCGCTCATTGCCTGGTTGTGTGTGTGTCTGTGTAGTATGAAACATAAATTAGGACACCCTCAAAACCTGGCCGAGTAAGTCTCACGGGATTCAAGAGGCAGTGTTTCAAAGAACGTGCCTCAGCAAGGAATGCAAAACCAGGCTCTGCAAAGACGATCTGCGCAGAGAGGGAGAGACGGAGACCTGCTGCTGTGTGCGACAGTCACCCTGCTGCGCTGGCAGCTCCAGATCCAATTTGCAAACTGCTGGAACATCTGGAGAGGGGAGGCTCAGCTGGTGAGAACTGCCACAGTTCTGGTACCGCTCAGTGTTTGCTTACCAAGCGCGACAGGAGATGAAGTACTCAAGATGCACAACGATTACAACACTTGGCATCACCAGCACACAGCGCCTGACTAGATGGTCTGGAGAGGCCCCTTCCAGTCCCTGATGTTCTGTGGTTCTGATCCTGCTGTGGCAGGGGGCTGGACTGGGTGATCTTTGGCGGTCCCCTCCAACCCCTAATGTTCTGTGAGTCTCTGACTGAACAGCAGAGACTGGAGGCGGACAGGGCGCTGCTCTGCTTCCCCTGCTCCCAGACTCTTCTGACTAACAAACACAATCTGGACACTAATTCCTCAGGTGCATTTGTGCCAAAAAACATAAAGTAAAACTCGACTGCAAGAACAAGCACAGCCCATAAACATTTTCACTGCTTCATTATTTGGGACCAACCAAGCGGTTTATGAATTGCAGCTCTTGACAGCGGTTTCTGCACGGTGCTGCTTGTTTATGCCCCGAAGGTTCACCTACCCCCTTGCTGTGGCTGGTCATCAACCAGCAGAGAGACAGGGCAGACCCGGAGCTCGTCCCTGCAGACCCTCAGCCGTGTGTTCGACCCGTTGCTGCGTGCCAGTGGTCTCCGTGACCGCATTCACGAAACTCTACCCGCATTTAAACGGCCACAGGTTTTATCCCCGACTCCAGCCGGACCCCGATCCCACCTAATGGGACTGTTTACATCTCAAAAGCTTAACACATGTTCAAGGGTTTGGAGAACTGAAGGCTCCGCAGCAAAGCCAAGGCACAGACTACGCTTCATCTCTCGCCACCACGCAAAGCAAAATGATTTGCTTTTGTCTGGACCTTAATTAAGTCAGGACACAATAAACAGACCATCACCCTAAAGCAGGTTAGGGGGTTACAGCCTTCCTTCGTTGCGGAGGTCTCTGAGAAGGGCAGAGCTCATCCATTCCACTGAGCAGGAGCATCCCGCACAGCCAGGCAGGCACCAGCACTCCCTCTGCTTAGCCTGGTGCTCATTTGCACGTCAAAGAGCAGAACCTCTGGGGCAGGTACAGGCGACACAAAGGAAAACAGATTAGTGAGCTGCAGCTTTCTTTCCTTAATTACAACGGCAGCGATATCCAACCGCTCTAAATTGAGTTCAATTAGATCAAGGCTTAGCCAGTTCCAGAAGCGAGAGCTGAAACCCAATCTCTGCACTTGCTTCCTCATTCAGCTTCATTCAGCAGCGGGAGCGTAAGGTGACCTCACCCCTAACCTCCGGCAGGGAAAGCAAGGAAACCCAGAAACTGCAGAGTCAGGAGCGCTCACGCAACCGCAGAACATCAGGGGTTGGGAGGGACCTCCAAAGATCGCCCAGTCCTGTCCCCCTGCCACAGCAGGATCCCCTAGATCCAGTCATTAGGGATGGGAAGGGACCTCCAAAGATCACC
>JAOXOE010029302.1:0-14685 GCA_028565055.1 Phoeniculus purpureus
TATCATCTAGTTATAGGACAAGGGGCAATGGGTGTGAGCTGGAACATAGAAGGTTCCATATGAATATGGGAACGAACTTCATTCACAGTGAGGGTGCCAGAGCACTGGAACAGGATGCCCATGGGTGTTGCGGAGTCTCCTTCTCTGGAGACATTTAAAACCCACCTGGATGTGTTCCTGTGCGACTTGGTCTAGGTGATCCTGTTCTGGCAGGGAGATTGGACTGGATGATCTTTCAATGTCCCTTCCAGTCTCTGATGTTCTGTGATTCTATGTGATTTTGTGAACTGGAAAATGTTTCTGTTTTCTCCCTGGGTAGGTCTTGTTGTGGGATTTCTTGGGATGAAAAAAGTAACTTGAAAGGTGACTTATTTAGGGTGTTAAGATATTTATTTATTTATTTATTTATTCAGTACACTTGAGCTTGTTAGTCATTCAGCCCAAGCCAAAGCAATTAGCTGCCAGTATAACATCAGCAGTGGGCTTTCTGCCACCTTTCCTGCATTAAACTTGTATTCTAAATCCCCACCTGGACTTGCCTCAGTCTCTCCATTTACAGGTCCAGAAATCTGGTTTGGGAAAGGTAAACAATGTAACTGACTTCCCTCCTAAAAACCCCAAAACAACAACAACTCCCCCTTTTTTCTTCTATTTTTTTAATATCAAATAGATGGTTTAAGTTGCATTTGTTTTTGCATTTACATGCTTTGAACTTATTGAGACTGCTTTATAAGTTCAAAGCTCAGATTTGCTAAATACAGGCTTGACTGCTAAATGTAAACCTGGAGTGAATATGGTCAACTGTATAGAGTTGGCTGGAGCTGGACACTTAGTGTTATTGCTACACTAGTGTTGTAAAGAGGTCAAAAACAAGAGAGGGAGTAGTGACGAGGTACACGATCTGATGCTGTGTGCAGTGCCAGCCACTTCCTAATTGCTATCGAAGGAAAAGCGATTGACCTCTTTCTAAAAAGACAAATAAAACCAGAAAGAACGCTTGGTGGTGAAGGGTGAGAGAGGGAAAGGAACCAGAAGCTACCTGTCCAGTTTAAGTGGACTGAAGTAAAATGAAAACGTTTTTCCATTAAAGGCAGGTAAGTGTCTGCTGACTGTTGGTACTGAGGTAACTAACAAAACTAACCCAAAGCCATTACACACTGCCGTGTGTTGTGTTTGCAGAACTGTAAGAGGCAAAGAAAGCTCTCAGGAGGCCACGTAACTGCTTCATGAATAATCTCTTGATAGCTTAAATCAATCTTAGGCGCTGAGTTCAGCTTTCCTGCTGGTGCATTTGAAAGCATCTGTCTAACCTCTGGGGATGTGGCATGTGAAAGGCGGTAAGTGGCGTTAAGGTGCCTTTCAGAGGGAATCTGACTTCCAAATGGCTGGAGGATGCTGGGGAGCCGCCTGCGCAGACAGCAGGAGAAACCCAAACCCAGGGAGGGAGCACCACTACCAGATCCTTTACGTCTCCTGTGTCCGTGCACCAACTATTTACCTTTCAGACCTCTGAGCAAATCCAAACGGGAAGGATCTTAAACCTGTTTCACTGCCAAGTACGTAGTGGTCTCTGGGAGCTTGGGAGCTGAGCTCCGAGACCCGTGTGCTGTGTGAGAGGGTTGCGAGTGATTGCGCCGTGTAGAGAGGCAGGGACAGCACTGCTGGGTCTCGGCAGCCTGTGCAGGTGCCAGCCAGCCTTTGCCGTACAGCTTAAAAAGGGCAAGTGAAGTGATCCGGCAGCTGAGACGTTTATCCAGTAGGGTCGGGTGAAGCACAAACTGCCTAATTACAGCACAGGGAGGGAAAAGAATGTTCTGTGGAGTTTATCAAGCCAGAGGTAGAGTTCTTCAGTTCAAATAGACCCTCCAGCCTTTAAAAAGTCGCTGGTCTTCCACAGACCTGCTTTTGTGATGGAGATGTGCTGATTGTCAGCTACAGTGCCTATATCCTTTCTCTGAGGAACTTGTCACAGAATTGCAGGACATTAGGAATTTCCAGTTGGACCTTGGAAGATCATCCAGTCCAATCCCCCCGCCACAGCAGGATCGTAGAATCATAGAATCATTAAGGACTGGGATCCCCTAGATGATGTCTCACAGGAACATGTCCAGGCAGGTTTTAAACATCTCCAGAGAAGGAGACTCCACACCCACCCTGGGCAGCCCCTTCCAGTGCTCCGTCACCCTCACTGTGAGGAAGTTCCTTCTCATATTGATGTGGCACCTCCTCTGTCCTAGCTAACACTCGTAATGCTGTGCTGCATGGTGGCTGACATGCTGTAAATGGCCTGACTTTGGGTGAGGGTTGTTGACAGTGCTGGCCTCGAGCCTTTGCACCACAGGCTGCCCCTGGGTCAGGTCCACGTGCAAGTGTGAGAGGTTCAGTGACTGTAACACCTCCGGACAAGGGAAATAGCAGAATTCCATAGAAAAAGGATTCAAGTGACTTCCCACACAAACTTTGAACTCGCATACTAAGAGGAGAAGACTCCAGGGGAACTTTACAGTGGCCTTCCAGTCCCTGAAAGGGGCTGTCAGAAGGCTGGGGAAGACTGTTCACAAGGGCAGGGGACGGTAGAATGAGGGGTCACGGTTTGAAGCTGGAAAAGGGCAGATTGAGGCTCCGCAGGAGGAAAACGTTCTTGAACCTAACGGTGGTGGATCCCTGCAACAGGCCCCCTACAAAGGTGTTAGAGGCTCCATCCCTGGAGCCATTCAAGGTCAGGCTGGATGGGGGTCTGTGCATCTGGCCCCTGAGGATGCTGCAAACTTGAACAAAGAGCTCCTGGACACCCAGTCCCAGCAAACAAAGCTTGTTTTCTGCATGGCAGATAAACCTGCTACTCTACCTGTAATTTTAATGGCATTGGAACACACCCTGACACATAATTTTTTCTGGTGGTTGGGGATTCAACTATTACAGATTGGCAAAGACCCCTTCAGGTTAGGATCTGTAATGAATTTCAGGAGGGAAAACTTAATGAAAAGGAAGCAGCTGCAATTTAAACTGAAATGGAAGTCCATCACGCTCTGAACAATTAAGAAAGGCAGAAAATTCTCCATGAGGAGAAATTGCACTTAGTGGTAATGGAAAGTCTAGCCCTGACTGTAGAGACAAGCCCTCTGGAGCTGGGCAACTCCAGTGACAACAGCTTTGCGGGTCAAAGCCTGCGGCCGTGCAGAGAAGCACATCCTCACTTTTTCTGCTGCCTTGTGCCTCCTGGTTCCATATTTCATCACAAGATGAGGGGTTTTCTCCACTACCATGTCCCCAGCCATTCCAGGGCATCTAACTAAATTCTTTTGCCTCTGACTAAATGATGGAACTCTCCTGGTGGCCAGCAGAGCCTCAAGAAAAGCTTTCGCTCCTCTGTGAAACTTGCTCCCTCTGCTGCCTCAGCAGAGCCGACGCTTGCTGACACGAATCCAAGCCTAAAATTCACCTTCATCACCATCATGAGGCTTTTTCCTGTATAAAAGCTGGGAATTTTTCAAATCATTTTAGTTGGTTTTATTGATTATTTTTCTTTTCTAGTTTTTTATTTTATTTTTATTATTTTCCCAAGTTTTATGCTTACTGAATGAAAGAAGGAGTGTTTCTCAGGATCACTTTGGAAGCCGCACGCAGAAACACGGCTGCTTGTTTGGACTTTGGTTTTGATTATAATGTAAAGCGACTTGTAGCTGCCAAGCTAGAAATAAAAAGAGACGTTAGCGTGCTTCTGATTGACATTGTTCCCAGAATGTTTATAGAAGACTTATGTCAGCAATGTAAGTTGTCCATGATTCGGAACTGGAATTGTGAAGACAAGTAAATCAATGAATAAGGGTAGATACCAAATCATGGAGAGAGGGCACCTTGCCGTGTCCATCCCACACGAGGTAATTTAAAGGTTTAGTCCTATTCCCAGTTAAATTGATCTTACAAATCCCTTTTACTCTGTGAAGGGTCATGACAAGGCCACTCTAAACGGATCATGAGGACAGCAGTGGCTGTAACAGAAAATTCTTGAAAGAGCAGGAGGTTGGCTGGTGCCTGGGAAAGGCAGATGCAAGATGGTCACCGAGCCTTGCAGTGCTCCAACATCCTTCTCTTTTATTGATTCTGGTGGACATCTGTGTAATGTAATTGCTCTCCCACTGAGCTTAGAAAGCTGTCCGGACTAAAAATATTCTTGGTGAGCTACCAAGCTGTAATTTCTTTTGGACGTCAGCATTTCTCTCAGAACAAACTGCTGCATCAGTGGATCAGTGTAAGGCATGGTCCTTCGGTTCACACCTTATCAAGAACTCGGTGTCTCATGTCATTGGCATTATTTGAGAAAAAAACCCCAAGCCTCTGTGTTAATATGGTAGAAAACTTGGAATTAGCCAGGTTTTCTGTTACTTCTTTCGGTGTTGTTTATTTGGAGGGCTGTGGTTCTGCTGTGTGAGAATTTGGGTATGTGCTTGAAAGTGGAAGGAGGTTTACTGAGCAACCTATGAGACACTTCATTATAGAATCATAGACTGGCTCAGGTTGGAAGGGGCCTCAGAGGTCATCTGCTGCAACCCCCTGCCATGGCCAGTGACACCTCTCAACTAGATTTGGTTGCTCAGGGCCCCATCCAACCTGGCCTTAAACACCTCCAGGGAGAGGGCAGCCACAGTCTCTCTGGGCAAGTCTCTCCACCCTTGCACTGAAGAGCTTCTTCCTAAGATGTAGTCTGAACCTCCTCTCCTTCAGTTTCAAACCATTTCTCCTTGTCCTATTGCTAGATCCCCTTGGGGAAAGTCTCTGCAGCCTTCCTGGAGGTTCTCTTCAGGTACTGGAAGGCAGCTGTAAGATCCCCCTAGAATCTTCTCTTCCCTAGGCTGAACAACGCCAGCTCCCTCAGCCTGTCCTCACAGCAAACGTCCTGTGGCACAATATCATGTGTTTCTGTATAGTGCTCTCACTCTTTGGGCCAAAAACTTACGCAAGAGTGCAACCACTCTTACAGCATCGACCGATCCAGACACGTATTAACACGGTGACTGTGGCGAACTGATCATGAGGGACCACAAGGTTGTTTGCATTGATAACTGCCGCTTTGGGCTGCTGTCCTCATCTTTCCTAACGCTGCATTTCTGTAAATGAGTGGTGGTAAGTGCAGTCACGTTGGTGTTTTAATGAGTAGCAACCACCCCTACTACAACCAGACACCGGACCTTTAGCATCTGAATAGCAACTGCATCCAGGCATCTCACAGCTGCCTGCTTTTTCCTGTCGTATTACGTTGTACTGAGATACCCACTGCTGTCCCGCTGCTGCCTGTACCAACCCTGCCCACAGCACGCTAGTCGTGAGTCGACTTCCATCGTTCTCACTGATGAGAGTATGTCTCATTCTAGATTACTGCATAGTTTTCCACTGGGCTGTCTTGCAGTCGCTACCTTACAGGCTCCTCTGTTTTACTGCCCAGTGCAGTTCTGAGTGGACACGTAGCCCTTCTCGCCATAGGATGATTTACGTTGGAAGGGACCTCAGAGATCACCTAGTTCCAAGCCCCCTGCCATGGGCAGGGACACCAGTAACATGGTACTGCACAGTCAGCCTGCAAAAGGCAGGTCAAGATTGGAGCAGCCTTGTGTGTTCAAGTACAGCTACTGACTTAGTCACGCTTTACTGGACCCACTCCAGCACCTCAATATCCTTCCTGTAGTGAGAGGCCCAAAGTGAGCTCTGGTTGGGCCCCACCAGTGCTGCGCGCAGATTCGTTTCCTGTCCCTTTTTGAAAGACCTGCACTTACAAAGACCACACAGACTCCTAGGCACCTCTTCCAGCTCATCAGTACCGTTACAATGAGAAACTTTTAAATCCTTTTCAATCTAGGCTGCAGAATTCGAAGCTCACTGCTTCACGACTCGTTGACTATTGACTTCATGACTCTGTGACCTTGATCTCAGGGAACAGGTTACTCCTTCTTTATTTTTCTCCCCAAGCCAAAGCCTTCTATACGTTTGAAGAGTGCTGTTTTCTGTCTCTTACATTTATCTTTAAGCTGTCAAATCACCCGGTTTTCTCCACTAAGCCTTCCCCTCACCCCCACGCCTGGATCTCTGATGGTTGCTGTTTGCAAGTTGTTGCCCCTTTTGCTTCTGTTCTGCTTCTTAAAAGTTGTGTCTAAAATCTTAGAGGATTTCCCAAGGCCTTTCTGCCTTTGTGGAGACCAGTAAAGAGGCAAAAGGAGAAAAAAGAACAGAAAAGGTTAACATCCCTGGAAACAGCAGGCATTTGTGCTCCTGACACTCATGGTTCGATGGTTCTTGGTAGCAAAGCACTTGCAGTGCTTCAGGGTGGTAGTCCAGCTGCCCACCTAGGTCAGTGAGGTGTCCACCAGGTGCTCTGGGTGCTTCCAAGGTCCCCTGCCACTCTACTCTGTTCTGGTGAGACACCTCATGGAGTACTGTGTCCATCTCTGGAGACCTCAATACGAGGAGATGAACCTGTTGAAGCAGGTCCAGAGGAGGGCACAAAAATGATCAGAGGGATGGAGACTGGCTGAGAGTTGAGGTTATTCAGCCTGGAGAACAGAAAGCTCCAGGGAGACCTTTCAGTACTTAGAGGGAGCCTGTAAGAAAGCCAGGGACAGTCTTCTTAGCAAGGCCTGTTGCGACAGGACAAGGGGTGATAGTTTTGAGCTAGAAAAGGAAGGATTTAGACAACATACATAGAACGATTTTTGTTTTACATTGAGGGTGCTGAAACCCTGGCACAAGTGGGTGGCAGATGCTTCATCTGTGGAAACATTCGAGGTGAGGTTGGATAGAAATCCAGGTAACCTGATCTAGCTGGAGATGCGCTGCATCAAAAGAAGCACTAACGGTTGGTCAAGGGAGGTGATTCTCCCCCACTGCTCTGCACTTGTGAGACCCCACCTGGAGTACTGAGTCCAGTTCTGGAGTCCCCAACATAGGAAGGACGTAGAGCTCCTGGAACGTGTCCAGAGGAGGGCAACTACAGTGATCACATGGATGGAGCACCTCTCCTATGAGGACAGGCTGAGCAAGTTTGAGTTGTTCAGCCTGGAGAAGAGGAGGCTCCCAGGTGACCTTCTAGTAGCTTTCCAATCTACAAGATTGGAAAAGGGCTACAGAGGGGCTATGAGAATGCTAGGAGAGGGCTTTTGACATGGATGAGGACAAGAGGACAAGGGGAAAGGGTTCCAGACTTGAAGAAGGGAGATTGAGGTTGGACATGAGGAACAAATTATTTCCTGTGAAGGTAGTGAGATGCTGGAACAGGTTGCCCAAGGAAGTTGTGGCTTCCCCATCCCTGGAAGTGTTCAAGGCCAGACTGGATGGGGCCCTAAGTAACCTGATGTAGTGAAGGTGTCCCTGCCTGTGTAGGGGGGGTTGGAACTGGATAATCTTCAAGATGTCTTCCAACCCATCTATGATTCTGGGTCCCTGCGTATTGCAGAGGTAGGTCCCTTACAGCCCAAAGGATTCTAGGATGCTGTGATTCTGTTCTCGCTAGATGGCACCACCCTCACACCATAACAGACAAACACTGTGCAAGCAGGCAGCATTCCAGCCAGGAGCGCTTCCTCTCTCTCTCTCTGATGGACTGTGGGGCTGAGCTGTTTATATGGCAACTGGATTCACAGACATGTAGGATCGGTTTCCTTCAGCTGTGCTGGATTATTGGACATCAAGGAATGCTTTTGTACAGCATCCCTCTACAGTATTGCAATGAAACCCAACTCTTCTCTTGTCATTTAAGGTCTTTGGTCATCATCTTACTCTGATGACCCTCTTCAGTACCTCTTCCTGCTAATGTTTATTTAGTATGTAGGGACTGGAGATAACTTCTCCAATGTCATCCAGGAAACAATTTATGCATCTAAGTTTATCTATGGCTAAGATGCTGTGTTAACAGCAGAGCTAGTGTGACACCGCAGACAAGAATCACAGAACCACAGAACATCAGGGATTGGAAGGGACATCGAAGACCATCTAGTCCAGTCTCTCTGCCAGAACAGGATCACCTATACAGGAACATATCCAGGCGAGTTTTAAATGCCTCCAGAGAAGGAGACTCTACAACACCCACGGGCAGCCTGTTTCAGTGCTCCATCACCCTCACGGTGAAGAATTTCCTTCTCACATTCATATGGAACCTTCTGTGTTCCAGCTCACACCCATTGCCCCTTGTCCTATCACTAGATGATATGGAGAAGAGCCTGGCTCCATCGTCAGTCTGCTTTTCTCTAAGCTAAAGAGACCCAGCTGCCTCAGCCTTTCCTCATCAGGGAAGTGTTCTACTTCCTTCATCATCTTTGTTGCTCTGTGCTGGACTCTCTTCAGCAGCTTCATGTCCTTCTTGAACTGAGGGGCCCAGAGCTGGACACAGTACTCCAGATGTGGTCTCACCAGGGCAGAGTAGAGGGGAAGAAGAACCTCTCTCCATCTGCTAACCACCTCCTTCTGATCCACCCCAGGATGCTGCTGGCCCTTTTGGCCACAAGGGCCCATTGCTGGCTCATGGTCATCCTGCTGTCCACCAGGACCCCCAGGTCCCTTTCTCCTACGCTACTCTCCAACATGTCAGTCCCCAACCTAGACTGGTACCTGGGGGTGTTCTTGGCCAGATGCAAGACTCTGCACTTGCCTTGTTATAGTTCATTAAGTTTCTCCCTGCCCAGCTCTCCAGCCTGTCCAGGTGCTGCTGAATGGCAGCACAGTCTGCAGAGGTATCGGCCACATCTCCCAGCTCTGTGTCATCAGCAAACCTGCTGACAGTGCATCCTAATCCCTCACCCAAGTCATTAATGAATAGATTGAATGGGACTGGTCCCAGTACTGACCCTTGGGGTACTCCACTAGATACAGGCCTTCAACTAGACTCTGTCCCATTGACCACTACTCTCTGGGTCAGGAGTAAGTTGCTGATGATCAAACAGACCTTTCATTCTTAGTTTGTGGCATCTAGTAAGGATTTGCTTCCTGAAGAGTTTTCTTTTCCAGAACTGCGAAGTACTGGTTTCCTCTCCTCCCCTGCTAGTGACTAAGAGGCAGCGGCTTTTCTGAGTCGCTTAGAGGCACTGAAGAATGTGTGAGGACTCCCACAGAAATTCTTTTCTCCAGACAATTTAAAGGTGGTATGAAAGCAAGTCCTGTCCAGGGCAGCCTGAGCAGGAAACAGGATTCTCGCCAGGGATGGTGGTTACCCTGAAGACTTCATACTATTTTCTTGAGAGCACAAATATAACATTTCATTAATGGTTTGCTCTATTTTCACCTGACAAACCAAAGCCCTAGTGTGTTTTGTAGCTGTTAAGGGTTCATCCCGAAATAAAATAAGCCGAGTGATTTAGTTAATGTGCTAATGAGATGAAACAAAAACAAAACAAGGAGGGTTCAAAAACCACTTACAAATTGCAGACAAAAACCTAAACTTAGTAGATTTGGGGACAAACAACAAGATACTTCAAATTCATCGCACATAAACCCCTCCCGTATTAATCTCACATACAGAGATAAATCCTATTTTACACAATGGGGCCAAACTGCTATCTCCACCCCTTCAAAGGGAAGCGCCACCCAGTTCTTGCTCCTTGTGGAAACGTGGCATCCATTCAGTCCATACATCCATCCCTCTGCACCAGCAGGCATTTTTAAGGTTCAGCTCTCTGTTCCATGTGCGTCCATGCCGGTCCCCTATTTCCAGTGTGCCTATTCCTACAGCCGTGAACAAGGGAAGAACTCTCCATTTCAGCAAACAACGGATTGCAGTCAAAACTTCTCTTTCACTGATCCCTGAGATGCCACTCTCTCTATATTTACCACATTTCTCAGGGCAAGAAGGCTGCCATGCCTAGTGCAGTGACATGATCCACAGAATCCCAGAATTATTGAGGCTGGAAGAGACCTCTGAGCTCATCCAGCCCAGTCTATGACCTAACACCACCACCTCGGCCAGACCAGGGCACTAAGTGCCACATACAGTTTGTCCTTAAACACCTCCAGGGATGAGGACTCCACCACTGTCCCGGGCAGTTCCTCTCTCAACAAAGAACAAGACTGAATTCAAGAAGAAGGAGGAGCTTGGAACCTGAAACGTCAAACCCCATACCTGAAGGTCCAAACCCACCATTCCAGTTTTATGCAGAACCAAAAAAATATCACAAGTTGCCATAACAACTTCCCAAAGCCTCAGACCAAGAAACCTCCAACTATGACAGCAGTGTACAGGCACAGTTAGGGTAGTCTTTCATTAATTAAATCAAGACCAGAACAAATGTGGACTATTTTTTGAAGCACAAAGGGGTATAAAGGCTCAGTACCTTTACTTCTTTTTTATTCTTCTAGAATTTAGTTTTATGTTACCAGGAAATCAAGTACTAAAAATGAATAGACCAAGCAACAATAGCGTTACCTTATGTGGTCTCTTCTTTCTTTTCTGACTATTGTGGTAAAAATGTTCCCCTGTTGTCAGTCCTCCCAGGAGCTAGATCAATATTCATTTTTTTCCTGGGGAAGGGAACACTATAGTTCAATTGCAATACAAGCACCTTCTCTGGGTGGTTTCTCTTTTATCACTCTTTCTTATTTTCCTTAGAATAAGGAGATGCAGAATTAAACACAGAATTCTATAGTTATGACATTCCAGAGCAACAGAGAATTAGAACTAAGTTCACAGAAGCATAATAGGATAAAACCAAAGCTCCACAGACACTTATGTCAGATCTGTGCTCTAGCAAATCACCAGACTTTGCACCAGAGCAGGCTGGTCATAATGACGTCTGCATTTCATGAAGGGCCCTGCAATAACCTTTCTGTGACTTCCTGCTGATTCTATGCTAACTATAAAGTCTGAGTGGCAGAGGGCTCAGAGAAGGCTGACTGGGACAAAGCTGATCTGGTGATATTTCTGGAGTTATCACAAAACTGATTTTATCCCTCACTTTTTTACCACGTGCTTTAGACCACGCCGCATTTTGGGTCAGGAATTAGGAGCCAGCATTAGTTCATCACTGAACCCACGAGCATGTGCACTCAGGCTCAACTCAAACAATCTCAAACTCAGACACTAAGGATGTTTCTGAATGAGTCCTTCTACAGTTGTCAACAATTATACCTGTTTAGAACATTTACCGTGTTCTACTTACTGCAGACACTGCTCCTGTGAAAGCTTCGCTCTAAGTTTCCTTACCAGCTACCCTCATCTGGTTTTCCCGTGCAGCAGGAACACTTGCAAGTGCAAGCAGAATGCTGGCAAAGTTCTGAAACCATATGAGATCATGGAGAAGAGCAGCTGTGGGAACTCCTGTCTGCTCCTCAGGTATTCTCTGCATTGCTTTCACTCCAGTGTCCTGAAGAAGAGTTGGAAGCTCCCAAGGCAGTTAATGCCAGCATTGACACTTGTGGGACAGGTACTAAACAAGAGCTCTCCCCAGAGATGCATGTATGGTCCCATCTATGGAACGCTGTAATTGTGGGGTGAGCAAAGAGGGACAAGGAGAAGTTTCTTTCTGGAACATGGAAATTTCCCAGCTTGGTGAGAAGGACAGAGGACTTCCCAATGAATCACTGCTTTGGTGACAGTCTAACCTGGTACAAGGACAGTCCTTAAGGACGGGTGGGAATCAGCTCACCTATGGCAGGCAAGCCTCAAATGTGCAGGAGGGCGAGGCTTCTGTTATAGCCCACGAAGACAAACGCGTGTCTCTAGTGTGCTGCTCCTCCCACGGCAGAGTACACAGGTTGGGTCTAAAATAGATGATGTGAGTCACACACGACAAACGCCTGCTTCTTTCCTTTGCTTAAAAAAAGGAACACAGACAACAGATGCCTAATTGTCAATGTCCAGTGTCCAGTCAAATGAAACCCAGTCTGGCTGGAAGGATGAGATTTGTTCAGCTGGGGCAGTTAAACATCTCCTGAACCAGGAGATAGCAAACAATGGTCAGAACTGGATTAAAACCACCAAACAACTAAAAGGCATAAGACTGTCTGAACATGAATTATCTCCTTGTTCATCCTCTTTCTCCTCTCTTTTATGACGAATAGGGACCACACAGCTATAAAAGACATGACCCAAATCTTGTCTGTCTTCTGCCCGTGCCCAGAATTTGAGGAAGATTGGTGTCTTAGGTTGAATACAGACAGAGCCAGAGGGTACGTAGATGAGAGAAACCTTTCCATTAGTATTTTACACTAAGCAAAGTTATGTGGATCTACTCCTTCTATTTGCTTTCATATTTGATTACTCTGGCTTGCAAATCCCACCTGTACTTTGTTCTAGATCAGGCGCAGCTGACTGAAGAAACCCCAGTGCAACTAGGTGATCCCAATGCTAAACACAGCAGCAACAGGAGGCGTTTCTGCTCCACTCTGTAATGCGGATTAAGAAACTGATAATAAGGAGAGTTTTGCAACAGTGTCTTCCAGTGACCTCTGATTGTCATGCAAAGCCTTTCACATCCATCAAACAGTGCAGAGTGTTCCCAGGAGGACATATAAAGGCTTTCTTTCACGTTTGGGAAAGAGACTATCAGCCTTTGTACTTCATTAGCAGCTTTCCCAAATCTCACTGACTGGACTTTTGAACAAACTAGCTGAAGAATCCTCGTTCTCCCTACTTAAGATGGAAGAAAATGTATGCAGTCCAGTGTCACTGATGGTGAGGTCTTTTCATTATAAGCCAAAATTCAGCTGCGATACCCTTTGTTACTGTACGCCCTTGTTTATTGAACTGGGTTACTAGGATCATGGTCCAGCGAGAGCAGAGAAATGAAACAGCAAACAAAGCTGCTGCTGTCCCAGATGACCTTAATCACTTGGACTTCTCCTTTCTTGTAAAGCAAGCCAAATACACCTTGTAAAAGTCAACACAGCAGCCTCCCAAAGCACGTCTACATCTAGAGAGCAGAAGGCCCCGTGGTGTCACAGAAGCACCACATCCTCTGTGCAGGGTTAGCACTGAACGTCTACTGGCATTCGGTCTTCTTTCCTTTCCACAATCTTCCTGGCAAACTTACAGCCCAATTCTGTAGCTGTCACTGAGCCATGCCGTGCCTCTGCTTTATGTGCTTGCATTTTCTCTGCAAAATGGCTCGTAAAGACTTAAAATAAAGGGTTTATATCTCCGTTAGTGTTTGGTCACTAACATCAAAGCTTGTTTTCTTGAGCAATGATAACAGTCGCTAAGAGCAAGCTTGGATTTATCAGAAACCCTCTGAAAGGTGTGCAAGTAAAAGCTCAATTTTACTGCTAAATACGCCAAGCGATTTTACCTGCAAAATGAACTGCTCAGCAGAGAGGACAGTCTGGAAAGCACCTCCCTTGAGATGCATTTGAAAAGAATAGACAAAACAAAACACAAATGCTGAAAAGACCAACCTGCTGATAAAGAGCACCGGAAATTCCTCATACAAAATATTCACCTGTTAACGGGAACTTGCATCTTGAGGAAAAGGAAGTCATTTTATATAAGGTCTCCAGAATAAAATGGACAAAGGACCATATTTGAAAAAGCAGAGAGCCTAAAATGATCAGGAAAACAAAGTTCATAGACTCATAGAAATCAGTGTGTGATCCTCAAATTAAATGAAAGTCTTCAGTGAAGACCATGTGGTGAGAAACATCTACACCTATAATCACAGAATCACAGACAGGCTCAGGTTAGAAGGGACTTTAGAGACCACCTCCTCCAACCCCCTGCCCTGGGCAGTGGTACCTCTCAACCAGACGTGGTTGCTCAAGGCCTCACCCAACCTGGCCTTGAACACATCCAGGGATGGGGTAGCCACAGGCTCTCTGGGCAATTGATTCCAGAGTCTCTCCACCCTTGCACTGAAGAACTTCTTCCTAAGAACTAGTCTGAACCTCCTCTCCTTCAGTGTCAAACCATTTCTCTTTGCCCTACTGCTAGATCCCATTGGGAGAAGTCCTTCTGCAGCCTTCCTGGAGGTTCCCTTCAGGTACTGGAAGCTCTGAGATCCCCCTGGAGTCTTCTCTTCCCTAGGTTGAACAACCCCAGCTCCCTCAGCCTGACCTCACCGCAAAGGTGCTCTAGAGAATACAAAGTCACTTAAAACTACATCCTTTCACACCTCAGACTCCATGTTAACCTTGCAATAAAATTTGAAGGAAAGAATAATTAATGGCTTGAAGGAAACCGGACAATAGAATTAAAAGTGACGTGGCCTTACCACAGTAAAGGCAGGTCATGTCAGCGTAGCCTGATTTTTCCCTTTGATAAGATACCTGATTTTGCAGACAAAAGAACTGCACAGAGAGATTAGATTTTATCTGGATCTCAGCAGAACACTCGGTAAGGTGTCACAATGGTGATTACTAGGTAAACTGGAAAAAGAGAAGATCAGAAAAAGATTATCAAGGCTCTGACTAAAGTGACAGAGGAAATGCCAATAGACTGTGCTGTAAGGGGAATGAATCTCTGGGCTGAGGAAAGATTGCTCCAGCACTGCTCCTCCTGGATTAGCCTGGGCATTCATTTTGTTTACTATTTTACTTCGTGATTTCATCCCTAAGATAGGAAAAGCATGCAAGAATCACAGAATCACAGAACATTAGGGATTGGAAGAGACCTCGAGAGACCATCCAGTCCAGTCACCCTGCCACAGCAGGATCCCCTAGATCAAGTCACACAGGAACACATCCAGGCAGGTTTTAAACATCTCCAGAGAAGGAGAC
>JAOXOE010029303.1:0-14684 GCA_028565055.1 Phoeniculus purpureus
TGTGGTCCCTTCCAGCCCTGACTGATTCTATGATTCTATAGTGACTTACAGTGGGGAAGGTACTTTCATCTTAAAGCGTTTGTTGCAGGTGCTTAGAACTTGTAGAAAACAATGTGGATGTGTTCTTGTGTGACTTTGTCTGGGTGATCCTGCTGTGGCAGGGGGATTAGACTGGATGATCTTTTGAGGTCTCTGCCAATCCCTAATGATTCTGTGATCAAAGTGAGTCAGTTCTACTCACTGGCTGGTGGCATGTTGGTCCTCTGCAACAAACTTCCTGCACAGTTTTTGTAGAAATTCCTCTGGCCTGGTGTATTATACAAGCAAAGAAGTGACCTGCAGAACTGCAAGGATGGGTCTAGATCATTGGAGGATTCACTAATGGAAATACTGTGTTGATTCAAACACTACAAGTCTCCTTGTCTCTTGGTCAAAATTGTAAATTAAATGTGACTAAATTTTGACGTGCTTGAGATTAAAGGTTTTGCCAATGTAAGATGTCCCAAGGTGGTTTGTTGTGTAAACTGCCTCAGAGAGTTTGAAGGGTCAGGATGAGGTGTCTTTTGAATTGTTGACTTTTGCTCTCATTTATTTTTTAATAAAATGATCCAAACACAAAAATTCTTGCCAATATGTTAAAAGAAATTGGTCAGAGTAACAGAGACTCATCATCCTGGCAGGATACCATGGAAAATAGTAGTTAATAGAGAGATTACAGATAATTGAAATTAATGAGATAGTTTAATGCCACAATAATTTGTGAAAAACAGACAGAATTCATTTCGTTTTTACGCAATTGCAAACGTGTTAGAAGGAATAACAACGATTTTGTGAAAGGCATTTGATTAGTGTTAGGCAATATTTTGACAAAGAAACAACAGTTACACCCACGTCAGCACCTCAAAATGTAGTTGTTTCAAAGTGGAAAATGCAGCTGCTTTTCCCGTAATGCTGCAGAAACACTTTTTTCCATTAGAAACTTCCTCCAAAGGCTAGAAGCAAACAAGGATACAACAAGAAGACACTCCTAATGTCCCACAGTGGTCCAGGATGGAAACTGATTAATTTTATCTGTCAAAAAAGAATTTATTTCTGAGTTAATGTATTTCTTGTTGATTTCAAGTGTTCTTTTTGAAAAATCCTTTCAGGAGGTTCCATATAAATATCAGAAGGAACTTCTTCACAGTGAGGGTAACCGAGCACTGGAACAGGCTGCCCAGGGGGGTTGTGGAGTCTCCTTCTCTGGAGGCTTTTAAAATCTTCCTGGATGTGTTTCTGTGTGACCTGGTCTAGGTGATCCTGCTGTGGCTGGGGGATTGGACTAGACGATCTTTTGAGGTCTCTTCAATCTCTAATGTTCTCTGACCTGCTTTACAGTTATGTTAATGCTTGCTGAGAAGTTTCCCTGTTCTCTTAGCCTCTCATCTTCTGAAACACACACAATTTGTATTCGAGTGCATGTTTTTGTGGAAAGTAGAGAAATCTTTTCGGCTAAGTGTTGCTGAAAAGAGCATTACTAAGGAGGAGGATTTTTATTGAACATTTGCTGAAGAAAAATACTGCAAACATTCGTGTCTGAAAAGAAAAATAGTCTTCAGGGACTGGAGGTGTCATGCACTTATAAATGGATCTATATTAAATACCTAGAAATAGACATTTATAGGAGTTGCAATCCCATAACATGATTGTCTACAAGCCAGGTGCAGAGAAATATTATATTGTTAAAACAATATTTGAGTGTAATTTAAATAGTGGCAATATAAATACGAGACTTTTACTCTTCAAACTCTGCTTTGTGAATGGCAGAGGAGGCCAGCAAATGTTACCAGGGTGCTGGAGCACCTCTTTTATGACAATAGGCTGAGAGAGTGGGGCTTGTTTAGCCTGAAGAGAAGACTGAAAGAAGCCTGTTAGAAGGCTGGGGGAAAAACAATTCAATAGGGACAAAGGGTGGTGGTTTTAAGCTGGAAAAGTGTAGGTTTAGGCTGGGCATTAGGAAAAAAGTTCTTCAATATGATGGTAGGGGATCAGTGGAACAGGTTGCTTAAAGAGGTGGTTGAAGCCCCGTCCCTGGAGACATTCAAGGTCAGGCTCGATGGAGCTCTTAGCAATCTATTCTCATTAGAGATGTCCTTGCTTGTAGGGGAGTTAGACTGCATGACCTTTGGAGGTCCCTTCCAACCCAATACATGATTCTATTCTAGAAATTTTAGCAGAGATGCCTTCTTTCTTTTTGTCTTAGATATAAAAATAGACTTGGGCTTAGGCTCCTAGTTTGCTCCTGAGCCCAATTCTGGCCGGATTCCCTGACTAGATTTTCCACTGTTCCCTTTTTCCTTCTTGGTACCATCTCACCTTTCAGTTTCATGATTTCTTTAATTTGTTTTGTCCTATTGTGTTGGGTTTTTTTCCTAGGAAGTTCCCTAAGTAGCCAACAGACTCATGCATAACCAAGCGGCCGTGCACACACACGCACACACTCACACTTGTGCTGTGAGTGCCTCTGACAGCTACATGGTAACAAAACCATTCCCAGAAACCTTAGAAACTAGGAGAGACTTGGGAGAAAATGTGTTTGAGCAGTGGGCAATTTATCTCAGCGAGAAGCTGCAGGCAAGCAATCCTCATGTAGATCTAAACCCATCCTTTCAGCCTCTCTCAATTAACAGGTTGAACTTTGCAGAAAACCATAGCCTTTGAGCTTTCTATTTGTTCATGTGTTGCCTCATGACATTCATTGTGGTCAGGCATGGAACTCAGAAGGTGCTCTTGTCTAGTGTACTGGCCAGATCATCCATCAATGAAGAAGGATCAGCATCCCTAGGGATGCTAATCCCAGCCTACATGAAATGAGGTGCACATGAGTACGTTATCTGTAGTTTAGCTCCTGCACGGGATCCATATGCTTTCATAGCTGGGCTTTCATGTTCTGGACAAATCCTTCCCACCTGACATTCAGAAGTGCTGCAGCAGGTTACTGGTTTGCAGGGTTATCTCCTACAAGATAACTTCTTACCATGTAGGGATTTATCAAGTTAGGGCATAGGCTTCTGCAGCGAGACTCTGACAGCAAGGGAAGCTACAGTAATGGTGGTGGTAGCTTTTCAACTCTTTCCAAGGTATCTAGTTTTATGGAGTAGAAGATTGTGTCGATGAATTTCATGGAGGAATGGCCAAGGAGCTGCTGTTAGAATGGCCAAGGAGCTGCTGTTACCGCACACTCCTTAAGGGCCACAAACTGAGCAGAACGTTCTAGTCAATATTGTGACTTCCTCAAGTAAAGGCAGCACGTGTGGGGAACATGAATCTATGTGGGCCCAAAAGCACTAGGGAAGGTCTTAATGAGCTGAGCACCTTTAATGTAAATTATTGCAATAGTTGTAGTCAGTAGCATTATGGGATGACCTGGGCTGGAAGGGACCTCCAAAGGTCACCTAGTCCAACTTTTCTGCAGTGAGTAGGGACATCCACAAACAGAGTGGTCTTGTGCATGGAGCTATTATTACTAAATCACAAACACCACTTGATGTGACTTTGCAGTATGGTTGATAGGCTGATCATGGAGCCCGAGAGACACTCTTTAGAGGCCTTGGCTGCACTTAGCAACCAGCTAGTGGCAGCTTGGGCACTGTGCTGAGCTTTACAGTGTTACCTGGCAAACCTTCAGCCTGTCATCCTTTAAACAGCACTGTGTAGTGTGCATTGGCTGAGATGGGGCGAGTAAAGGCTGATCCCAGGGAGTCTGGTAGCATGGCTAGAGGCTGTCATGCCTCTCGGTTTTGCATCGGAGAAGGGCCCTGACCTTTGGTAATTGTTTGCACATGATTGCTGGTTCTGCTTCTGTAGCTAGAGCTGAGAGAGAGGACACTCTTTTCCTTTCAGGTTTATACATCCTGCGGCTCACCTAGGTGCGGACACCTAGAGCTTGGTGAAGAGATTTGTATGAACTTTCTAGATTTCATATGTGTCTGCTTTATGCTGGACCTGTTTTAGCTCTTCCTGCCACTTAGGAGGAACGAGAGCGTGTGATGGATACCAGGAGGGATGTGGTTGCAGGGTAGAGAAAAATCCAACTCGCAGCCTGCTTTTCATGGCAAATTAAAACAAGTATGATAGAAGGATTTAGTAGAGGGAAGAGAGAGGGATAGCATATTGGAGGAGCAGAGCAGAGACAATCTGTTGGGGCTTATTTGGAAGAAATGGACCGTGTGACTTGTTGTAGAGAAAATCAATCAAGGAATCATAGAATCACAGCATGGTGGATGTTGGGAAGGACCTCTTGTAGATCATGCAGTCCAACTGCTCAGCAAAGCGGGGTCTGCTAGAGTAGATCACACAGGAACATAACCAGGCATGTTTTGAATATCTCCAGAGACTGATACTCCACAGCCTCTCTGGGCAGCCTGTTCCAGAGCCCTGTTACCCTCACTGTGGAAAATTTTTCCATTATGCTCAAATTACGTCTCCTATGTTCTAATTTAAACCCATTGCCTCTTGTACCACCACTGGGTGTCACCAGGAAGAGCCAGGTCCCACCATCCTGACACTCACCCTTTAGATACTTACAAGCATTTATAAGTACTCCAGGCTAAACAGACTCCGCTCTCTCAGCCTGTCTTCATAAGGCAGATGCTCCAGCTCCCTGATGATCTTGGTGGCTCTGCACTGGAGTCGCTCCAGTAGCTCCCTGTCGCTCTTGAACTGGAGAGCCCTGACAGACCTGGACACAGTATTCCAGATGTGGCCTAACCAGGGCAGAGTAGAAGAGTTGTCTCTCTGACTTTTTGCCAAGTCCCTGGCCCCTTTCCAGAGTCCTGCTGCCTGCCTGCTGGAGCTGTATCTTTTTTCTATTACTAGTAATTGAAAAGATGTGATGCAGGGACACTGGTCACCAAGCAGTACTTTATTTACTCTTTGATAGCACTGTGCAAACACATCTGAACATCCATGAGCAGCACATTTAGGTGCATAGCTATGTGATGAGACTGAAAGGATGCTTGCAGTTGTTCTGCTTTTTCTGACACTCGCTACTTCTGCTACACAGTGAGGTAAACTGAGTGCATCATTCTTAAATTTGCAGAGTTATGATATTAGGATTAGCTTTGACACAGGGCTTGGTCACTGCAGTATCCTGTCAAGACTAAATCTTTTCAAAGTATAAACAGACATGAAACTTTTAAGCCAAATCCACTGGCGCTGATAGCTTTTAGCTGTCTGTAATCTTCTGGCACCAGAAGAGGGTTATTTTTTTCTTATCTCATTTTAGTCATAAAAGCATATCCTCTGCTTGATGTGGGGAATGCTAGGCTGAAGGTGGCTTGGCATTGTGACACCCTTAGGCACACAGAGCCCTTATGCCAACTGTCTCTTGAATATAAAGCCCTTTGGACTCTGAATTTTGCATGTAGATACCCACATTAGTTACCCAGGTACTTGTCAGTGCAAACGGGGTGCAACAGAGAGAGGACTTGCTTCTAACTAATGATGCGGAGCTCTAGTGCTGTTTAGGCTTGATGTCACCATAGAGGGATCCATAAACTGAGTCATCTGTTTGGCAGATTTTCATCTATGGAAATCCCTCTGCAAACTAATTATATGGTCACAGTTTATAAATTTTACAAGAAGGCATTCTCCAGGCTTTTCTTGTCAGTTGCAGAACTCAAAACTTAACTGTAAATGTTGCAAACCTAATCACTAGGGTTGGAGAGTCTATAAACTCTACTGTACTGTACAGAAATAGACATTTCCAGTCCTTCTTGCCGCCTTTAAATACCGGCTCAAGTTGTAGTCCATCGGTACTTTAGTGTTTGCAAGTAACACACAGGCACATACAAAAGACTAAATAAAGTCACTGCATAATTAAAACCTTGGAAAATGCGAGTATAAACTGCAGCTAGAAGACTCTCAATTAAATGTTTATATGTACGAGACATCTTGTATCAGGAGGTGGGTTCTCTTGCTGTTATCAGAAGCCAGACCTGTGTGTGCTTCAAACACTTTTACACCTGGCAGCATGAGGCTTGCTTCAAACATCCTGCTTGCTTGTCAGCAGGGTTGGTGCACCGTATTATAACAAGAATTTACCCCAAATGTTGTTCACAGGCAGCAGTTTTAGTTCTGCAAGCACAACCTGTGAGATCCCCTATCAACATAATCATTATTTATCTGAAGTTCTTCCAGTAAATTGAGCCTAACTACTCTTTCCTTGGGGTAAAATACAACAGCCTTTTATTACAGCTCCTGTAAAGAAAGCAGCATTCTCCTCAACAGTGGTAGGATCTGGGCAACAAATTAGTCTCACAGCTGTTACATCATCCTCCAGGATGGCCTCCGCTTATAATCACAGATCCATTCAGTTTGGAAAAGACCCTTGGGATCATCGAAGGCTGCATCAAACCTGCTCTACAAGTCCACCCCTAAACCAGATCCCCCAACACTACATCTAAGTGACTTTTAAACTCAACCAGGCATGGTGACTCAACTACCACCCTGGGCAGCCTATTCCAGTGCCTGACCAGTGCATGTTATTTTCATTGTAGGTTTACTTTGGTTGTGTTCTCAATGCTGCGTCTCGCTTAGCCAGGAGATTGGTTGCATTTTACTCATTTGGTTAGAGCTGCTTCATCTTACAGAGGCAGCAGCTTACAGACTCCTTACAGAGACTCAGAATCAGTAACTCCAACTTCTAAAAGAAAAAAAGCAAGTCAGAGCAGCTTTACTGTGTGGAAAAAATGAGGCAACTGAAGCTTTGTCAAGGTCTTGTGATACAAACCGGATTTGTCTATATTGTTGTTTTACTTTAAGAGACCCTGCAATAGTTAGGTGCATACTAGTGTGATTAACACAGATCACCAAAAAACCCAAATGAGTTGATGTATCTATCCTGGCACAATCACAGTGTAAAAGGCAACACAATGCTCACCACAAAAAGCAAACTTAGCTGGTCTATCTGCTTATATCGTCCCATTAATACACTCTCCCTTTCCCCGTGCCTTTGTGGAAACTCCATTTTTATAATTTAAACCATAATGGAGATGCTACATTTTTATTAATAACACTTATTTTGAGTCTGACTTATTTATGTACCCCTATCTATGAGTAGCATTTTTTTCTAACACGTGGAAAATTTTTCATTTAAGGATTTGCTTCATCACAAGAGCTTCTAATTTGGGACTAACTTGTACTTCACATTATGCTGAGAGACCACATGAACAACAGTATTAAGATAATAGTTATAATATTTGTTTAGCTGCAATGGTTTAGGGGTGAATTTGTAGAGTAGGGTTGACGGTTGGACTCAATGATCCCAAGGGTCTTTTCCAACCTGAATGATTCTGTGACTTTTTTAAATTGGTATGTTGAATAAAATATTAATTTAGAGGTGTAATAAGGAATGGAAGTTGTCACAGAGCGGTAAGCCCTTTCAGATGAGACTATAGACAAACCAGTCTCCTCATTTCCTCCCTTATCTCTCTTCCAGCCTCTGAACAATCGCATTAGGTTATCCACTTCAAAAGCTGACTGCTGCAAACAGATAGCTGCTAAAATGTATACTGCATTGTAATAATAATCTTAAGCTTAAGTTCATTTTTATAATTTATTAGAGAGCAATCCCTCTACATGTGAGTGGGGCAACAAAGTGAAGTGTTGGCTCTTGTTCTGCCTTTTAGTCAATCGTGAGTTTTGTAATTAAAAAGAAAGTATTTTGCTCAGCATTACTACCTTAAATTAGACATCCTACATTTAGATAACTATAATCACTTACCTGGTATAGAATCTCTGGATATGTTCCTGTGCAACTTGATCTAGGTGATCCCTGCTGTGGCGGGGGGATTGGACTAGATGATCTTTCGAGGTCCCTTCCAATCCCTAATGATTCTGTGAATCTGTGAATCTTTGTGGAGACCTCAGCGTTTCCAAAAGGCAATTTATTCCACCTGTTTTCCTCCACTGTCCAGGCAGATTTCAGTGTCCCAGATAAGCAGAAATTAATTCCTCATTATCAGACATTGAGAGATACACAAAGGGACTCTCATCAGATCTTCGCTTTCTGCAGGGTATATGACGCAAGATTATTGCCCGTTCACAAGGATCCTAAGTATCCCATAGAGGACTTTTCATTTCTGCCGATCAAAGTATCTCTAGTAGCTTCTCTTCATGTACTGACAATCAAAAGAGTTGCAAAACACATTCTGTAACCTCCGTTTTATTTTCTGAGACCTCAAGAAATACAACCACCCAGGCATACATAGTTTTTGGCATATACATAGCATGTAAGAGAGGATTTCTTAAAATAATCATTTCTTCCTAATGATAATGTGAATGTTTTTATGAAAAGTTCATTGAAACGAAAAACAATCACTGAATTCTTTGCATATTTTATTTTTCTTTTTGATTTCCAACTCACACACATCTGGCATATTTTACATCTTTTGCAATAAAACATGGTTACAATAGCTTAAGGAATTTATATATCCAAAATATTTCACCATGATCTCAAGATGAAATGAACTTGTCTTCCAGATGTTCAATAGGCTCCCAATTCTAAGCTACAAACTCAAGATATTGCTTACAGACGGGTGATGAGTAACTTAATCATTAGGCCGATCCCCATGATTTCCGAATCTTTTAAATACAAACAACAATGGAGAAGGAAATTCAGTGCTAAACTTACTAATACAAGGTGGATGACAAATAAGTAATCACATCAATAAATAATGATATGTTTCTGGTGCAAAGTGCCAATACAAAGAATCCATTATCTTTTTAAATAAATGACTGCAAGTGAGTGTAAATTCTGAGAAAATTACATTCCTGTTACATGCCTCATAGCCCTACCGACACAATATGTACATCTATGACAATACGGTCACCAAATATACAAAGAAGAAACATGAAGTAAAGTGTACGTACCCCTGGGTGTGTGATTTGATCGGTACAATGTGCTGAAAATTATTCCGGTAATGATCACTGCGGTGTTGTAAAACATGAAGTGCCTTAGTCTGAGTGGCTGCAGGTGAGATTTTTCAGAAGAACCGAAAAGAATAACCGCAGTCACCTTTGCAATGAAGCTAAGGCTGTCAAATAAACCAAGCTGCTCAGAGGCAAAGTATGGGGAACAAAAAGTAATCACGGGGGGGCTCTCTTGCCCATGATTTGTATGCCAAACATTAATAATCCACAAGTATAGCACTTTGCCTGTATTGGGAGTCACTAAGCATCACAAAGCATTAAACTGAACTTCCCTCTTCTCTCCCTTTCTGTCTAGTCTTGCAATTGAAAAGGAAGGGGGTTGATTTCTATCGTATAAAGTATAAATATGGCAAATGATGGCTTCTTATCCAAATGCTTCATGAGCCGAACTCCACTTAAGAGGGGCAAAGTTTGGATTCCGAAAAGTGAAAAGCACGGGTTGGTGGAAATGTCAGAATTACTGTTTGCGCCCAAATTCAACCCTTTAACGCAAGCTGTACCCTCAGGCAGATCTCCAGTTTGATTTGTGTGAATGCACCTGTTCCTTCGAGACATCAGGTTTAAAGTACATGCAAGTTGTAACTCCACAATAAAATTAAGAAACAAGTTTTGTTCTTTATACAAGGTTTTACTTTTACAAAAGTATCCCTTTAAAGTTAAGATGCGCATCTGATGTACAAAGTATCAAACGTATTTTTTTATCTCAGCTTGAAAAGAGGCTGGAGATGGGATGCATGTTAGGTTCAAAGCCTAAATATTGAAATAACTGGACACAAGGTTCCCCAGAATTTTCAAAAGTCTCTTATGGCGCATCCTACTACCTTTCTCAATAAACAAAGATATATGAAATAATTACCAAAACATCTCCTAATTCATATAATTTACATGATACAAGCTTGCTTTTCAGCAGCTGGTGTTCGGTTGTGAAAAAACACACAAAGTAAAATGGTTGCTGACTACAATGTACAGCTATTGCTGGGTGCAATGGAATGTACAACGGAGGTCAATGCAGACGTGGTTTTCCACCAGAGACTACACTTTTCATTGCAGCACTTGTGCTCTCAGCTTTACCTGGGCTTTCAGTTCTTCGTTCCACTTCAGTATCTGTTCTGATGTTCATAATGCCACCGGTTAAAATCTATATTAAAAGCTACGATGCTGCCAGAAGCCATGCCAGTAATCAGAGTTCTGAAAAAGAACAAACGGTCTTTTTAGTCCTCTCTTAGCTTCTCAAGCAATGGTTTACTACACAGTTAAAAGAACATGGTACTCTTTTGCAACACTAACATCGGTAGGACTCAGTTTGCAATGGAGACACTACATTTAGATGTTGACATATGATCCAAATTTCCATGTTTCCATGGTCAAGAAAGATAAAGAGGTGCCTTCAGAAAGGTAAAAGCATCATGCCATTTAAAAGGTAAAGCATCATGCTCGAGGGTAAAAGCCATTAAGCACGATCCTTTAATGTATCTTGACCTACTGCTAGCCCCCTTTCCAGAAGGCTATTTAGGAGCACATATCTATTTTCTTCAGAAGCTTATCAAAGAATCACAGAACAGCTTAGGTTGGAAGATATCTCATAGATCATCTAGTTCCAACCGCCCTGCTATGAGCAGGAACAGTTCTCACTAGACCAGGTACCACAGGGCTCCATCCAACCTGGCCTTGAACAGACCCCTGAGAAGCACCTGGTGCAACCGATCTCCATTCGGATATTTAGCCATTGATAACAACACTTTGAGTGTGACCATCCAGCCAATTCTTTATCCACTGAGAGGTCCATCTGTCAAAACTATGACTTGCCTTTTTAGAGACAACGATATCAGCCAGGTGAGTTTCAAATGCCTCACACATGTCCAGGTAGATGGCATCGGTTTTTCTACCTTTATGCACCAACGCTGTAACCCCATTGTAGAAACTCATCAAACCATACAAAATCCAAACTGCTTAACTATGTGACTGCAGTTAAGCAGGTACTGAAAGCAGTTTGCACAGCTGGGGCTTCCCAGCCTGGCGTTACAGTAAGGCACAGAGAACACAGGCTGTGTAAAAAAATCTCTTTGAACAGAGCCCAGTGCTGTGTTCACAAACTGGCAAAACTCCAGAGGCAAATAAGCCTCTTCCAGTAAGTTAGTTTGAATTAGGCTTAAGTTTAAGACAAAGAGCTGGTTTCAAGTCATCACATACGTAAGTATATTGGGTCTGTTAAGAGGTGTTTTTCTTGCTTTACAAAAGGGTTATCTAGCATAGAAAGGCTGAACATTTTAAGAAAAACCCTTGACATTAATGCTGTATGTTTTTTCTAATATCTTACGGGCTTTTCGCATACCATGAGGCTGTGTGTTACTTAATAAGAAATGCAAGAGTGATGCATAATATAAGCAGCAAATCTACTCATAACCCTGCACAAATGCAAGGTATATGCTTACGTTATAATCACAGAACATTAGGGATTGGAAGGGACCTTGAAAGATCATCCAGTCTAATCCCCCTGCCACAGCAGGATCCCCTAGATCCAGTTGCACAGGAACATATCCAGGTAGGTTTTAAATGCCTCCACAGAAGGAGACTCCACAACCCCCATGGGCAGCACGTTCAGTGCTCTGTTACACTCACCGGGAAGAAGTTCCTTCTCCTGTGTTCCAGCTCACACCCATTGCCCCTTGTCTTATCACTAGATGACACTGAGAAGAATCATAGAATCATTAGGGATTGCAAGAGACCTTGAGCCTGGCTCCATCCTCCTGACACCCACCCTTCACATATTTATCAACATGAATGAGGTCACTCCTCAGTCTCCTTTTCTCCAAGCTCAAGAGATCCATCTCCCTCAGCCTTTCCTCATCAAGGAGATGTTCCACTCCCTTCATCATCTTCATGGCTCTGCGCTCAACTCTCTCCAGCAGTTCTGTGTCCTTCTTACCTACCCTAATGACTAATCTAAGTTATCCCACTGCTGCTAAGGAAAAAAAGACCAGGCTGACCAGTTAAATTTCACAGCAAAATATGTTTCGCATCCATTTAAGTGCTCAAATCCTCTAGTTATTAGCTTTCCTGAAGAAATACGCGTTGGAGAAGATCTCATAATTCCTTCTGTTAGGCTAGGCTTTTGAAGCAGGATAAGTACCAAACCCATTTGTTTCCCACCCTGATAAAGACATTTAAAGGACAAGAGAGTCACAGTATTTTATCACTGAGATGCTTCAGCTTGTAGTTTCTCCTGAAATCTCAGTCTCTTCTGAAACAATGCACTGACATTTATCTCTTGAAGCCTGCACCTGCTACTGGGGATAAGCCATCAATGCTGGAGTGACTTGATATTACTCCCACCTCTTTTTCTTAGACTTTTCTTGGTACAACAAAGCCCATGACCCAACAATATCCCACACCTGGACATCCAACTCAGGCCAAGTTTAAAATCCCCAAAAGCTTAATATCACCAAGCAAAAATATGAGGAAGAAATGCTTCAAAATCTTGGAAATTACTTTAGAGCTCCAAGAAAACTCTTCTGGTCTGGTGCTGTCCAGTGTTTTCAGCCATTACTGGATCCCTGACCCTGCCAAACAGGTAGCTCCCACAGCCCCTACTGTGGATTTAGGTTTTGGGGTTCGTGACATTGCTGTAAAGCAGTGTTTCAGCTTAAACCATGGAAAGGAGCAGGAGAACAAGCTGTGCTTTGCCCTCAGTTGCCTTTGCTTTGAGCAGCACCCCCAGAGAGAGAGGGGTTCCCACTGAGGAAGGGCAGCATTCCCTGCACCCTAATCGGAGCAGTCCAGCAGACTGCATCAATTTCAAACACCTCAAAACTGGTCTCAGCTTTCAGTTTCAGGGACCAATGTCTGCTACTAAAGTGAGCTCAAACAGACAATGGCCCAGGACAGGGAGCCAAATGGGGACACGAAACCAATAGAACAATTTTGGCCCCGCGGCATTCATTTAATCCAGGCAGTGACAGGTCCCCCCTTTATCGGCCAGTGCCTGCCCAACAATCAGGAGTGCACTGAAATGGAGAATGTAAAAGTCACTTTAAAACTCCAAGTACAGAAGAGTGAAGCAGGGACAGGCCCGGACCCTAGTGTCTCCCTCAGGCTATGGGGAGCAGGCAGGCCACAGTCCAGCCAGAGCAGCTGAGGGTAGGGGCCAGACCCCATGCTCCCTATAACTCAGGCAGTTGTGCATGGAAGAAAGAACAGAAAGGCTTACCCGTGGTATCCTCATGTCAGATTCCTGCTCTGCTGCCCTCCTGCGGCTCAGCTCCCAAAACCAGGGCTTTGCTTCGTTTCACAGCAGTTCTCCCTCGAGGGAGAACTGAAGGTGCAGTCCAGTCCCTGCTCATTCACACTGGCTCTCTGGAAAAACAGAAAACAGCTGTAAATGGGAACTAAAGTGGTGACTCCAAATGGCTACAAGGGGGAAAGGAAGAAAAAGCAGGTCTTAGCAGCAAGTCCAGAGCATAGAAAGTTTGTCCTTGAATAAGAGGGAAAAACTCCATTCATTGTACCTCTACAAAGGAGGATGAACTCCAAGACCCCAGACCAGGGTGAGTCACAGCAGTCAGGTACAATGTCGCTGAGTGCTGCCTGTCTCATTCCACAGCTCATACTTAACTGTGCTCCTTTTCCTTTGAGCCTGGCAGCCTTTTCTGAGGCAGCAGCACCCTCCAGCTGCTGCCTTTGCAGCACAGAACCACACATCCACTGCACAGCCGTGGAGAACGCACCAGCTCGCACAAGCTCACACCAGCCACCTTGGGGACACAGCCATGTAGATGTTCCCAGGGTTCCCCCACCTCCAAAAAGCAGCAAAGATGCTTCATCCTTCCTCACTCAGCCCCACAGGCATATAATGCCTCTGATATCTGCACTCTCCCTCACTCCCAGAGTTGCAGGGCTGTGACCACCCTCTCCCAAACACTTCAGCAATATCTGTGCTGAAAAAAAACCAGTAGTGAGCAGAAGAAAGCAAAACACTACTGACACACCAGAGATGCTGCTCTCTCACACAGTCTCTTAGGATCCTCTTCTACAGACTCTAATGTGCTGCTAGGAAAAGCCCACAAACCACCAATGAGACAAGGATCACAGCAGCACCAAAAGTGACCATCTTAACACCATCTAGAACAAGAGAACAAAGAAAAAGGAGGCCTATAAGAACGACGGTGTATTTCCCAAGCACTCCATGTCTCCTCTGCCCCTGTAACCGCCCTGAGGGCTTCCTGTTATGGCCCTGAGGGCTCCCTGTAACTGCCCTGAAGGTGCCCTATAACCACCCTGAGGGAGCCCTGTAACTGCCCTGAGGGCTCCCTGTAACTGCCCTGAGGGAGCCCTGTAACTGCCCTGAAGGTGCCCTATAACCACCCTGAGGGAGCCCTGTAACTGTCCTGAGGGCTTCCTGTAATTGCCCTGAGGGCTCCCTGTAACTGCCCTGAGGGAGCCCTGTAACTGCCCAGAGGGCGCCCTGTAACTGCCCTGAGGGAGCCCTGTAACTGCCCTGAGGGAGCCCTGTAACTGCCCTGAGGGCACCCTGAAACTGCCTTGAGGCTTCCTGTAACTGCCCTGAAGGTGCCCTATAACCACCCTGAGGGCTCCCTGTAACTGCCCTGAAGGTGCCATATAACCACCCTGAGGGAACCCTGTAACTGCCCTGAGGGAGCCCTGTAACTGCCCTGAAGGTGCCCTATAACCACCCTGAGGGAGCCCTGTAACTG
>JAOXOE010029304.1:0-14677 GCA_028565055.1 Phoeniculus purpureus
AGGAGCTTCTTCCCAGTGAGCGTGACAGAGCCCTGTAAGGGGCTGCCCAGGGAGGCTGTGGAGTCTCCTTCTGAGGAGATGTTTAAAACCTGCCTGGACGTGATCTTGCTGTAGCAGGGTGATTGGACTTGATGATCTTTGGAGGTCCCTTCCAATCCCTAATGTTCTGTGATTCTGTGCTAAGAGAAAATCAATTATGCTAATATTTCTGATTGTTTCAAGATATTCCAAGTAAACACATAGAGCAGCAGTTAATACGTGGAGAACGGAAATAGGAGTAGTGATAATAAATGAATGATGATGATGATAGGAAAAAATTCCATAATACTGAGTACATAAAAAGAAAATCTTGAATTTAATCATATAAATGTTAAAGAACTAGTATTCTTTCCTTCTCAATAGAACATTGTTGCTCTTATCATGAACTTGCAGGCTGTAATCTTACATAAATAACAGTGGGACAAATGTTCTAGGAAAAAACGTGTACTACAAATAAATATGTTTCAAAATAATAGAACAGGCTGTCAGCGATTCATCTATATTCATACAACTCATGCTGCAGTTGCCCACAGAGTGTATAACAGTCATGTACATTTTGAACGTGTACACATACCTGTGTTCTCACGTGCAGGTGAACAATACATAGATATACACATGAAATCAGGCATGTAGACTCTCTCTCCTGCCTTCTATATAGACTTACACACCTCTCTCTTCTTCCTCTCTGCAGATTTCTGACTACACGTGGAGCTCAAAAAGCAACGTAGCACTGGAGGAAAATCTACCCCTGCAGAGGCAGAAAAACCTAAAGATACCTGGAACAGTGGAAAAGCCAAAGGTTATCTTGTCTTTCTGCTGGGGTAACAGAATTGGCTTCTCAACAGCACTGTTAGGCAATTTTATTGCTGTTATCAGCTGAATGATTTTGCTTGTAGGTGGCCTGACTTTTTCCAGGGGACAGGCCTGTCTCTTAACCACTGCCTCGGCAAAACTGGTGTTGATTATCATCTTGCTCTCATTGCAGTTCTAATAGAAACAGTTGTTGGTTCCTTTGCTTCTCCATATTATGGGCAGTTACCTGTCTTATTTGCCCAAGATGGGAAAGTTTGCAGTTGGAACAAAGATGAAGCCCAAGTGTTTATGGCTAGATTTATCGTCAGGACTCCTAGGATGTTGAGCATAAACCCAGCTTTGGCCTAGAATTATAGAAGAGAAGATGTATTAGTTGAACTCAGTAGGTTGGGGTTTTTTCCCTTCGTTGATGACCAGGACTGTTTTTATGTTCAGATTTTGGCCTTTTTTCCGAACTCCATCAAATTATATTTGGGCTGGTTTTCTTCACAAATATAATTTGTATGAAGGGAAAATGTGTTGGCAAATGAGTTTTATTGGATAAAACTTAAACCAAAAATCCTGAAATCTTTCTCATCTGCTTTTGCAGGACTGTCGCTTCTGACCTGGTCTCTGTTTCCAACGTTACTTTGGACCAATTGTAAGTTAGAAAAATTATCAAGAGATGAGACATCCTTGTCTATCTTTCCTCAGCACAGTGAGAAAGGGGATGAGGGGAGCCCAGTGAGATGTACTGCAGTTCCCCTGTCTCACGGCAGAAGGACTGTCCGGATGATCTGACATCCATCCCTATGATCCACACGTGGGCTTTTCAAACAGCTAGACATTGCCATTTCTCACTGACAGCAAGCTCTTGTTGGAACATCTTCAAGAAGCCTTGGCCATTCTTTAAAAGCTCACTAGTGCCTTTATAAGGCTCTGAGTCTGTATTAGAGTCAGTGTGACCCCCTAATTAATTCACACACGTGTTCATTTCTATAGTTGATGTAAGCTGAGTACAGTGAGCTTTCTAACACTCTTCCAAGAAGAACCAATATTAGAAAAAGGAAAGATTGAAACTAGTGATGAAAATTCTGAAAAGGATGTGCTTTTGCTCACCATATCTATAACCTTGAGTTGTCCGTATGAGAAGACAATGGCATTAGGAGGAGTGGCCACTGGGAGCATGAATGCCAGCGATGCAGCAAGGGTACAGGGCAGCATGATGTAGAGTGGGTTGAGGCAGATTGCTTGAGCCTGTGCGGGAAGGGAGAGCAAAGACAATGGTTTGCTACACAAATATACACAGAAATCTTTGTCCTTGTCAGTGTCAGAAGCCTCACTCTTTCACAAACATTGCAGGCACTCATGTCTTGGTTCCACTTTACAAAGGTCTAGCCAATGTCTTTATGCAGCAAACACAAGTGTTGCTTTTGTGGTTAGTGCTCTGTGGTCCTGACTGGGGAATTTGATCTCTGCTGCAGTATAAATTAATAGTAATGGCTGTAGTCAACTCTAAAACCAGAAAAAAAAATGTAGGATGTCTTCAAACTGCTTAAAAGCAACATTGAAGTAACAGACGAAACAGAGTGGCCCAAGCTCTAAGTGGATCAGTGCAGCACTTAGCTGGAGTCTGTAGCCTATGCAAAAATATTATGGTGGAGCTCATTCCAGTTTCCATCTGGAAGCAGCTTTTCACACTACAGAACTATGTGTACCCCAGCAACAGGAATCTCCTGTGGAAATGCAGAAGTCTGAATTACATCAGAGAACTTGACTAGTGCTATCACCTTCAGAGATTTGTAGAAGGCCAGTGGCTGGAGTGAAATGCAGTTCTAGAATGTTGCGAGGAAGCCAATGCTGCTGCTGCTGTCTCTATGCAGAGCAAATAGGTAAAAACAAGTACAGCTGGCAGTGACCTCATGAGGCTGTTTAAGCCAGAAGGCAAAGTCTAATATGCCAAGGAATTTAATCCCTTTACTTTTCACTGGCAGTGATTTTAGAAATGTTGAGCTGAGTATGAATAGACATGCACGACCATAAATAAATGTACATTTAAAATCTGGGATCCTTACTCAGATACACAAACCAGAGCTTGGCTGCGGCAGCCAGTCACCTTTTATAACTGAGCAGACACGCTTGGAGAAGTGGTGAAAGCTGTTCTTGTAAGACAGTTTTGAAATTCTGGCACTTACCATTGAAGCCAAAATAGGGAGAAAAAGGGTAGTGGTGGCCACATTGCTGGTGCACTCAGTGAAAGTGGCAACGAGAAGAGACAACAGGACAGCAATGGCTGGGTGAGGGATGTTCTGCAGAGGAGTGAGTTTGCTGCCTAACCAATCAGACAGACCAGATTTCTGTAATACACGAAAGAAGCCCGTCACTATAGCAGGCTGGAAAAGAAAATAGCCACGTCATAATCCAGTTATGCTTCTCATACCAATTCTACCTTCCCTTCTTTCAGGAGTACTTATACAAATGCTGTGATCTTCTGTAGAAAAATATGTAGGAGCTAATGCTCATAGACGTGGTAGTTTGGCAGGTTAAATACAAATAAATGTGCTGTCCCTTCCAAAGA
This sequence comes from Phoeniculus purpureus, assembly GCA_028565055.1. Lineage (NCBI taxonomy): Eukaryota > Metazoa > Chordata > Aves > Bucerotiformes > Phoeniculidae > Phoeniculus > Phoeniculus purpureus. Next base: position 3,410 of record JAOXOE010029304.1, read on the forward strand.
TTTTGAAATAAGATGATACTATGCTTACAGCACCTTATTGATAGCAAATAATGACGTCTATGTTCAGGCTGTTAGTTGCACATGATCAATATTTGTGGCTTTTTTTTTTTTAATCTAAACACAGAGCTTTGAACTAACTTTCTAAAGTACTTTCATGTATCTTAGCAGATATTCCAGCAGTGTAACGTCATTTCATTACACTGAGGTCTTGATCAGCTATCTGAAGCTTTTCAAACCTTTCATCCTTCTCAGTCAATGAAAAACACCAGCATCTTCCCTGTTATTTCTTCCCGTTTGCCCTATCACAGAATCCTCATGGCTGGAAAGGACCTCCTGGATCATCAAGACCAGCCCTCATCCCAACATTTTCCTAATCCCTAGAGCGTGGCCTCAAGTGCCCTAGCTTCTTGTATTTTAAACATCTCCAGGGATGGTGACTCCACCACCTCCCTGGGCAGCCTGTTCCAGTGCCCAACTACTCTCTCAGTAAATAACTTAGCTTCCTAAGATCCAATCTTGAGGCCATTTCCCCTCATTCTATCATTAGTAATTTCAGAGAAGAGACCAGCGGTGGCCTCACTACAACTCCTTTTAGGTAGTTGTAAAGAGCAAGAAGATCTTCTCTCAGCCTCCTCTTCTCTAGACTAAATAACCCCAGTTCCCTCAGCTTCTCTTCGTAGAGATCATATTGAGTAGCATCCTTGTTCTTTGAATTCTGAACTAGCATTTCCAGGCACTTGAAGCCTTTTCCAACTTGTTTATTGTCTATAGATTTAATTCAATGTATTGTCTATTCCAACATCTATGTCATTACTGAAAAAGAATTTGTAACACTGGACCCGTGGCAGATAGCTTGCAGAAATACATCTGTATATCCTTCAGTCTGACAGCCAGTTTTGTCTGCTCCCGAAGTTCTCTTGCTTAGCTGTTAATTTGTCTTCAAGTAGTTTAATTTAAATCCTATTCCCATGAGCAGTTTGTTTGAAATAGTTTGGAGACCCAAGGCACATTATCTCCTTATACTTGCCACATCAATTCTTATTTAACAGAACCTGTAATGTGTTGGGGTAGTTGCTTAATCATCCACTTTTCCAGAAACACAGGTAATTATGCTGCCTTGATTGGTAGTACCATCCCAGTTGCATAGGTAACGATAACGATTTATTCTAACCACAAGGCTCCTCCTAAGGATGGTGAAGCCTGTCCTATTGCCAGGAGCTGAGGAAAGGCGCGTTTGGTGTTACCAGCACGCCCCCTTGTGTCCTGGGAGAGCGCTTCTGAAAGGCGAGGTGGGCGGATACCCAGGTAAGCGGAGAAATGTTACCTCACTGCCTTTGGCCAAGGCAAAGCCACCTCCCAGCAGAAACACGATATTCCATGGCATTTTCTCGTGAACTGCTTTCCAATCCAAGAGAGCTGGAGGTGCTCGGATCTTCGACCAGCTACCTAAAACCCCAAAACATTTTGTAAGCCTTGTAATGTTCTCCAAGGAAAGGAGGACTTCTCAGTGAGAAGTGAGGTTAGTTTGAATATCAGGAAATGCTTCCATCAGCAAGATCAAGTAGAATGTGGAATTATCTCCTAAAACAAGTGATGGGAGCCTCACCCACACAGATTTTCAAACTGGACTTGCAAAAATACTAAAGTGATCTGCAGCTGCTCCAAGAGCTGTAGTAAGAACCAGTTAAAAGTATGGCCATGTATCTGCAGAACTGTGTTTCTGATAAGTCACATATTCTCTCCTGAAGTCTCCAGCTTCAGAAGATTTAGAGTTGTGTATACTAGTGTCTGGAATCCTGCTGGGGTAAGAATTGTATTGTAAGAAACAACCTTTGTGGGTGAGACTACATCTGGAATATTGTGTCCAGTTCTGGGCCCCTCAGTTCCAGAAGGACGCAGAACTGCTTGAAAGAGTCCAGCGCAGAGCCACAAAGATGATGAAGAAAGTGGAGCATCTCCCTGATGAGGAAAGGCTGAGGGAGCTGGGTCTCTTGAGCTTGGAAAAAGGAGACTGAGGGGTGATCTCATTAATGTTTATAAAGATGTGAAGAGCGGGTGTCAGGAGGACCAGCTCTGAGTGCCAGGCTTTGCTCAGTGGCATCCAATGATAGGACAAAGGGTACCGGGTGTAAGCTGGAACATAGGAGGTTCCACATCAATCTGAGAAGGAACTTTGTCCCAGTGAGGGTGACAGAGCACTGGAAGGGGCTGACCAGGGAGATTGTGGTCTCTTCTTCTCTGGAGATGTTTAAAACCTGCCTGGATATGTTCCTGTGTAACTTTATCTGGGGGATCCTGCTGTGGCAGGGGAGTTGGACTGGATGAGCTTTTGAGGTCCCTTCCAATTCCTAACGTTCTGCGATTCTGTGATCCTTGTGATTATTGAAGACATCCCCTTGGAACTGTGTGACTCCTGTTTCTGGCCAGTTTGTGGTTCATTTTAAGGTGGTGGTACCATAACCTGGAAAAAGAGAGTTGCATTCAGTAGTATTGAGGGCACTGGAGCTGATTTTCTTGCTGTGTATTTGAATAAACCAACAGCATGTTTTCTTACTCTTCTTCATCTTGATTTATTTCCATCCTTGAACTTTCCCCTGTTTGGAGAATCCAGTTGGAGTTTCTCCTCCCAAGCTGCATGCACAGAGCCAGTCTTCCACGAGTGGTCTCTAAACATATGTCAAGAGATTGAGTCATGGGGTTTTTTTTTTCCCCATTTCTGTGGAACCGATAAGACAAATAGAGCTCACTCTGAAACTCTACAGTTTGGAAGGACGAGGGGAACAAATTTAGAACAAAGACCACCCAAAATATTTTCAAGTTTGAGACTCCAGTGAAAACAAACACAACAGAACGACTTGCTTGTGATTAGTTACATAAATTAGCTGGTATTGTTCCTTTTTCCAGGCTTTTGAATGATTTATTGGGTTATCCCACACAATGTTAAATAGAAATGGAAATGTGTAAAATTGCATTTGACCATGGAGCACGCAGCACACACTCGGTAAGCACAGCGAGCCCCATGTGTTCTGTACGTTATGGGGACGTAGTTCCAGTCTTCTGGCACCAAGTGCCAGCTGTTGGGCCACGATACGAACGGTCTGCAGACTGAGAGCTATCAAATGTGTGAATCTGTGACAACTGAATAATGAACATATTGAAAACACCGTGACATTAGCTGGCCAGCTGTAGAGAGAACAACTGCTCCCTTTTACTTTTTGCTGTGTAATAAAAGTAAGTTATAATATTTCAGATTTCAGAACAAATTGGGCTGAATCTCCATTGCAAAGAAATCTTTGGTGTGTCAGAGGTGTTAGGCACCAAAAGCCAGAGTGGGACCCTCAAGTCTCCCCTTGCATACCCTTCTACCTTCTTGATGACCCAAGATTTTGGAGCTTCTCCAAGCTCCTGGTTGATTGATGCTGCTTCCCTTCCCATGCTGCATGTGCTGGGACAGGGAGAGAGGGCAGCTCTGAGAACAGCTTGACCAAGATAAGCGTTTTGCTGCTTGTCTTGTGACTCCAGACTGACCTTAATAAGTTGGGAACTTTGCCTTTAGGAGTTAGGATGTAGCTTTGTTCATGAGGAGCTTCAGCTGGTTCCCACTGGAGTTGAAACTAGGTCTCTGCTTTTTGAAACAGAAGCTACTTGAAGCCACTCAGAAAGGGAGACAGCATATAGAAAAGTGAAATCCTAGAATCATAGGCTTGTATAGGAACTCCAAAAGTCATCTTAGTCCAACCCTCCTGCAACAGGCAGGGCCATCACTCACCAGAGCAGGTTGCTCAGAGCTCCATCCAGCCTGACCTTGAATGGCTCCAGAGATGGGGCTTCCACCACCTTTCTGGGCAGCCTGTTCCAGGGATCCACCCTGCTCAGATTCCAGAACTTCTCCTCCTGTTCAGCCTCACTCTGCCCTTTTCCAGCTTCAAACCGAGACCCCTTGTCTTATCATTTGCTGCCCTTGTGAACAGTCTTCTGACAAGCCCCTGTCAGGGATTGGAAGGTTGCTATAAGGTCCCCATTGCTTGGTGTGCGGCTATCACATCATATGCTCTAGGTCTAACTTCATACAGGGGGGTTGTGGAGTCTCCTTCTCTGGATGTGTTCCTGTGCAACTTGGTCTATGTGGTCCTGCTGTGGCAGGTGGATTGGACTAGACGATCTTTCGAGATGCCTTCCACTCCCTGATGAGTCTATGATTTACCACATTCATGAGTGAAAACCATAAACCACGTATTTCTTTTCTGTTTAACCCAAATCACTGTTGCAGTGGTGGAGACAGTCATGTTGACCAACCTACTGTTCTTTTAGTTTAACACGGAACATCAGGAGTCCATCGTCCCATGTGGCGGTGTGTGCGCGCATACCCAAACACGTACACGTGTGTGTACAGTCAGCGGTGGGAGCTGAGCACAGCCCGCTCTCCCGCTAACCCTAACAGCACCTGCAGTTGTGCAGAATGTTTACTGGTGGATGGCAGTTTTCAAAACATTTCTCTTTCCCACGTATTGAATTTATGCTGCTTGTATTTATTTATTACACAATCTGTGCCTCTTCCAATTCGTTCTGTCCCATGGTTTCCTTATCGGTGTCAGTTGTAGTCAATTACTTGCGTAAGAAGATTGAGGACCTAATTTATGGCTTGATGACATACAGTAGATACGCTGCTCCCATTAGAACCTGATGAAACCTCTCTATTAATTTTCTCTGTGTGCCAAGTCGAGACACAGAGGGTAGACCTTTGATGAATACAGCATATTTTCTTACTTAGCTCCATTCCTAGCTCGCTCAACTTCTAGAAATAACATTGGTTGGCCAATGAAAACACTTCTTTGATAGTGGTAGGAATTTAAGATAAAAACCAGCTGGGTAAGTTTTTTTAGATGAAAGGAAACAACTTTGAACTCTGCAGACAATGTCGCTTAAACCCAAACAGATGTGGCTTAATCTTGGTTTTGATCGTCTCAGTGATTTTCTTTTCAAATGCGTGCATGCGCGCAGAAATGATGACTTTCAGATGTCTCAACGTCATTTGTTAAAGTATCACCTTGGCGCGTAAGCCTCGTGTGCCAAATACTTTGCGTCTTTGAGCGTGGCCTGAGAGGTACCGGGGAGGATTTGTGTTTGTGCTTTGGGTGCTGCCCTGCGACCGAGTAAATGAAACATCATCTGCCTCTGTAGACTGAGGGGTGACCTCATTAATGTCTATGATATGTGAAGGGTGGGTGTCAGGAGGATGGAGCCAGGCTCTGCTCAGTGGTGTCTAGTGATAGGATGAGGGGCAATGGGTGTGAGCTGGAACAGAGGAGGTTCCACATAAATATCAGAAGGACCTTCTTCCCAGTGAGGGTGACGGAGCACTGGAAGGGGCTGCCCAGGGGATTGTGGAGTCTCCTTCTCTGGAGACATTTAAAACTTGCCTGGACATGTTCCTGTGTGACTAGGGGATCCTGCTGTGGAGGGGAGATTGGACTAGATCTTTCAAGGTCCCTTCCGATCCCTAATGATTCTGTGATTCTATGATCCAGTATAAAGACTGTAACATGAGGAACTCTGATGTGTTTTGCTGGTTTCCCAATAGATCCTGTTTCACCACAAGGACCTAAATTAACTCTGAGGCAGAAAAGACAGTATCAGACTTCTTCCAGGTTAACAGACCCCTTTGATCTGAGCCCAGCCCTGTCTCACTTTGATAGCTATTAGTCACATCTGGCATTTTCATATGCTAATTTCCCTCTCCTTCCCCCATATATTAACAAAAGTAGAAGTAAACATATAAACAGACCTCTGTTCAATACACAATCAACTTTTGATATAAATGGGGTAGTGACACTGTCTTTCAGCACGTGTTCCATTCACCACTAAAACTTCAAAGCTTGGTGCAATCAAGACCTGCTTCTTCCCTACAGCCAAACCACAGCCATTGAATACAGGAGGGCTGGCTACAGATGTGACTTTGCACAGATGTGAGCATCTCCTCCTCCCTGTCTCCTTTCCTCAGTACTATCAGGGAAATGGGATGGAAAGGATTCAGAGCTGCAGGGGGAGAAGACTAGGAGGCAGCCAGCATATAGAACAGTCTCGTTTCTGCTTGGCTCTCAAAAAAACCCCCAAAACACTGCTACCTCAAACTGAGGTTTGAGAGCTGAAGGCGATGCCACCAACAGCTGGGAAGAAGAGTAACCCTCAGACATGTCTTGCGAATGGGTAGACATGTTAAGTGATTTTCTCATTTCACCCTCAGGGCTCAAAAATACTGAGGCCTTTCACACACAACCAAGGTGAATTAGTCATTCGAGTCCTTTTCCAGTGTCTGAGCTGTGCTGTGTTTTCCTACAGTCTCTGTTTCTGGGGTGACAATATTATGTGAGACCCAGCAAGGGAAAATTGAAGTTTTCCATTGAAGATGTAATGCAAATGTGTCATGTAAGCCCAAACCCAACATTATTCACTATCTTAAAGCCAGGAAAGGAATCTGTGATTTCTGGTCACTGTTTTGCACAGGGCGGGTGATAGGTGATTGTAGAACAGAATGCAAACGCCACGTGTTTCCCACATTCTTCATCACATTGCAGTAAGAGCTTGTAGCACCCATCTTTGCTGCTGAGGCCTGGCCCTGTGACTGGGATGTGTTGGTGCTATCTTGTCAGCAGAGCTCTGAAATTAGCCAGGCTTCCTCTAACACAGTCACTCCGAGCTTTTTAAAGCCAGAGATAAAGCTACCACATGATTTCTTACAAGATTCAAAGCAGAGTAAATACAGCCAGCTATCCTGGCTTTTCACCGTGACCTAAGCAAGTGTTGTTTTAGCAGATAGCAGGAAACACTTAGTAACCAGCTCGCAGTGCCTGGTGCAAAACAGGGTAAAGCTCCTCTGGATGTAACTCTTGAAGCTCATCTGGACCCGTGCGTTATCTGCTTTGCCAGAGAAGGCACCTGCTACTGCTCCATTGCTTTCCAAACCTTCAGGGTGGCATAGTATTTTATTTTCTTTTTCCTTTTATATCTCTTTCAGAGCTTTTTTTATATATGAACAGATTTAAGTGGCCTTTCCCAATGGTTCTTTTCTCCTTCACCTTACTTGCCACACAGGGTAGTGGTTCCAGTCCCAGCAGCCAAGTGGCACCCACTGCCTCCTGTGCACAGACATGGGAGTACTTGGTGTGTAGAACTGAGGGAATTAAGCACTCCAGGCTCACATGACAAGCTGTTGCTATAGCTGGACTTTGTCGAGCACGTGTCTGTGTTGGATGTGTGAGGCTGCTAAAATAACCTTGGGACAGCAAGGGTTGTGTCTTCCAAAGAAGGACATGGCTTTGTGCTGAGCAAAAAGCAGCGTGTCCAATAATCCTGCATCTCCACTGATCCGGCCACCTTTTTTACCTGGTGTACCTGCAAGTATGACAGTGGATGTGCAAAGCACTTGAGATTTGTTCTAGTTTCTGACTTCTTGCCTAGGCTCTCTAAATAGAGACAAATGTCCTGCACAGGAGCAGGGTGATCATAGAATGTTCTGGGCTGGAAGGGACCTCTAGGGGTCATCTGGTCTAACTTCCCTATGCAGGGGCAACTCTACCTAGATCAGGATGCTCAGAGCCTCATCAAGCATGACCTTAAATGACTCCAGGGATGGGGCTCCCACCACCTCCCTGGGCAGCCCATTCCAGCCATCAACCACCCTCACACTGAAGAACTTGTTTCTCATATCCAGCCTAAATGTCTCCTTTCCCAGCTTGAACTCATTGCTCCTTGTCCTGTCCATACAAATCCTCCTGAAAAGACCTTTCCTTGCCTTCATGTAGGCCCCCCTCAGGTACTGGAAGGTCAAAAGAAGATCCCCCTGGGCCTCTAGTCTGTCTGCATCTTTCTTGTGCTGGGGGCTCCAGAAGGGGACACAATACTCCAGATGAGGTCTCACCAGGGCAGAGTAGAGGGAAGGAATCACCTCTCTTGATCTGCTGGCCACAGTTCTTTTGATGCAGCCCAGACTGTGACTGGGCTGCAGTCGTACACTGGTGGCTCATGGGCAGTTTTACATCCACCAGCACCCCCAAGTCCCTTTCCACAGGACTGCTCTCCAGTAGATCCTCTCTCAGCCGATACTGATAATGCTGATTACCCCAGCCCAGGTGCAGGACTCTGCACTTGACCTTGCTGAACCCCATAAGGTTCATCTGGGCCCACGTTTCCAGTCTGTCCAGGTCCCTCTGTATAATGTTATGTTAATGCTTTCCATAGCATCTTCCCAAAGCCCCAAACCCCAGTGAACATCACACACCCCAAATTTCAGCATCACACATCTGCAAGGCTACGGAGCTCTTGTGTGGGCTCCTCCGCTTGTTAGTCCTCAGCCTGGAGCTTCATCACCCCACAAACAGCACCAGACTGAGACATGATTTTGGCATCCCCCAAGACGAGCTGATTGACGGGTGGGTGGAAGAGGAGGCAGTAATGAATGGCAAGAGCAGTCATTTGCATAGATGACTAGAGAAAACCTGTAATCAGTTAATAATTTGCATGTTTAGAATAAAGATGAGCTGAGCAGTAAATTATTAACTGCAGTCTAATAGCTTCAGCTAGATGATAGCAGATAATTTGCTGTGCTTACATTAGCAAATAACTGAGGTAGACAGGATACATCAAAATCCACAAGTGTTGCAGTGGAATCTAAAATGTACCTCTGAAGCTCAAACAACATTTCTCTGTTGGTTTATTACTGAAGAAAAAGTGGTTGGGGTTTTTTCCCATTAAAGGTTTTACTGATCACTGATCTTTTACAATAAAGTCGTTGATTTTCAGACAAAGGAGAATAAGCTCCAAACCTTCAGACTTCGTCCCGCATCTCAGAGTCTGGAATGAATCCTGTTTGAATGTTAGTGAGGCTATGCCTAGCCCTTTAGTTTTCTTGAAAGGAGCCAAGTTCTGAACAAACGTGGTCTCTTTACACAAAGCTGTGTGTAAATTGCAGGAGATTCAATTTTATGGCAAGCATCAAGAGTCAACCCAAAATGCTTTAGGTGAGGAAAGAACAGGGCTTCAAGTCATGGATTTTCTTCTCTGTATTTCCATTTCCAGGGCCATTTCCTTCATTCTGCTGAGTTTTGGATAATTCAGATTTGTGAGGCGTACTAGAAAAGCATAAAAATTGGGGTTTACGAAAGAATTTGAAGCTGACTCTGTACAGCAACATGGAGTACATGAGGGGACCCCCTTGGTTAAGAGACATACCTAAGACTTGCAGTCCCTGCACCACATCCACTTCAAACTGATGCTTCAGAGCCTGTCTCCTCACATACAGGCAGCACGTGCCTTGTGCATTGTGCTTTTACAGCTTTTAATGGTTATACAATGTTATGGCAGTGATACCTGGAGATGCTGGAATAGTTTGAGCAGCCAAATGGTGAGACTGGTGAATAAAATCTCAGGACTGCGATGCAGTCACCTAGAGCTTTCCTGATAACAAGCATTTACCCTGCATTCTTTGCTTTTAATTCAGCTCTTCCCGGCCAGCTAATCAGAGCCAGCAGGACGTGCTCTCGCTGATAAAAAGGGCATCAGGATCTACATTTCACGGGTGAGGTTCTCTAGCAGAACTTTCTGGCCCCTGCCATGCCCTCGAGGAGCTTTGCTGCTGCAACACGTGTTCCAAACATCCTGCTGTATTCACCTTAGGATAATTCCTGGCTTCAGTGAGAGCAGAGCTGCTGTTACACGGTCCCTTTCGATCCCTTATGATTCTATAACTGATTACAAAATAAACCTTTATCTATATAAATGCATCCTCATCTTCGGAGGGGTGAGTATGTTACAGGGCCAGAATTCCAGGTTACTCCTTCCCTACTTCCAACCTTTTGGAAAGACACCAACTCTAGCCCACCTCACTATCCATCACTTACAGAATTCTTTCTCTGTGAGCTGCTTTCTGAATGATTTCTGGACACTTACTGCAGCCTGGGTGATGCAAGTCCTATCAGACCTGCCTTCAGAGGCAGTTATTTACCTTTCTGTGTGTAAGTGTGGAGGGGAAAGAAGTTGTGTAATTTTATGGAATAGCTCTTGATTTGTGTCTTTGTGAGCTAAAAGACCGGGCACACTGTCTCACATTGCCTTGTTGTCATGGTTCACTTGGCCTTGTATTACATGTTTGGCCCAGGCTTGGTTCCTGCTGCTGGCTGATAGCATGGAGCAGCTGGAAAACTGTCTCGTCAGGGTATTTGCAAGCTCCACCATCCCTGGGTGACACAATGCTGGCACTGCAGGCTTCCCTCTCCTGCTGGTCTTCCCCCAGCATGAGGAACACAATGAATGAACCCCACAGGGCCTTGGCTGGGCTGGTGTCCCCGTGCCTGGAATCCTGGCCAGCTCTAGGCTTCGTGTGGAGAACCGCAGCTGCCTCTGGAGTGTTTGTGTACGTCCAGATGCTGTACTTGCAAAATGGGACAACATGAACAGCCTTACAGGAACAATATTTCCTGTGTTTAGGAGCCAGACTGCAGCTGCAGGCATTTTGAAACTGGTGATAGTGGTATAGAGTTAGAGAGAAGTCTGAGATACCTGCGGGGGGACAGCAGCGCTAGTGCTTGGTTCTCTGCGGTGTGTTTTACACCGTGTGGTAAATGTTGTTCTCTCTCCTTCATTTCCTACTGGTTGGGGAAGATGGTTTTGGATGGGAAGTTCTAAAAGAGGTTCAGGGTGCCAAATTTGGTGTTAGGTCAGCACTTCCTTACGATTCAGTTTGGAACGGGGGTAAAACATTAGTGAGCTCCTGGGTGCCTGAGAAGGCCCAAAGGTGTTATGTGAGTCACTGCAGCTATTTTTAAGGCTCTATCGTGTGTTTGTGCTCGCACTGTAATCAGCAGTGCAGCCAGTGTGAACCAACCAGCCGTCTTCACCGGCGCTATCACTGTCTGGATGTGTGAGATACATTTCCTTGCTCTCCACTATTTACTATCTAATGGTCTATTAGCTTATGAGCTTGACAAGAAAAATGTCCTACTCCAGGGATGTTTATTCCAGATATCAAAGCAGCTAAGTTGTATTGTTTTAGTTTACTGATAACATTTGATGCAGTTGTATGTTGAGGTAAGGAATGGCAAGTAATTCCTTGCTGCCATGGTATCACATTACAGGATAAATAATCCAACAGGCTTTATAATATTTCCTTTTCTCTATGAAAACTTCCGGATCTATCTCTCTTTCTCTCCTTCCCTTCCCTTCCCTTCCCTTCCCTTCCCTTCCCTTCCCTTCCCTTCCCTTCCCTTCCTCTCT
>JAOXOE010029305.1:0-14676 GCA_028565055.1 Phoeniculus purpureus
CCCCGCCCCGCCGCCGCCCGGCTCTCTGTGCTTCGGCTTGTGTTTCTTCGGGATTTATAAATTGTTTTTTTTCTATTCTATCTGTCACAAAATTGTCTCTTTCCTACACCCAGGAGGCCGTGCAAGTGTCTATTTTCGTCTATTGGTGTCTGGTCGCAAAAAGAGTCGAGTTTAGATAGATAGGAGACAATAAATCCCGAGTCCTGGAACGAAAAGGACCTTCAGAGAGATAAAGTTTTGTTTTTCTTTGTAAATTGGGAATTCTCCTTTAAAGTTAACGTGAGACAAGAAACTCAGTGTTAATATTCAGAGTGTTTTTTTCACATAAGTGAAGAAATTGAGTAGTTAGATCCTCAATGTTTAAAATAAAACGGCTTCAAAGAGAGTGAGGTAGCACAAAGTCTCACAAGCCTGCCTCTGCTTCTCTTACCGATGTTTATACCTCTGGCTACTGCGAAACACTCAATTAGGGATTTTTCAGCCTTCCCCTGCCCCGTACTTTTAAAGCTAAAGTTTCCAGAGGCTATGAGTTAAATAATAGACACTATACGCTTTCTTTACCTCAGAATGAGCTACTTTCTCTGCAACACTGCTGTTGTTCACGTAGCCAAAGGCTGTCTAATGTTACTACAGCGAATTGGGATACAAAGCCTGAAAGGGATACGAGGGTGAAAAAGGATACAAAGATTAAAAGGCTTCTTGAATCGCTGAGTTTCATGTCGGTTTCACAGACAGATCACACTCCAAATAAACAGTGCTATTTCTGTAAAATCTGTTGGTATGATTCAGTAACGTGGAAAAAAATATGTCAGAGATCCAGTCTGTGAGAGATGTGAAAACACCATTTGACTCATATTTTGATGCTAAGGTAGGAATGAAAAATCCAGGTTTTACTCAGGGATCTTTTTGACAGGTTACAGACCAAGTCACTACAGCTTGTGTATAAAAAACTTAGCAGCAGAAAGTGATGCAAAGCTGTTCATCTACAGCGTGGCAACTATTAGCACCTCCTTATCAGCTAAAACTGTATATATTGTTTTATGTCTCTGGCAGGAGTTCCTAATTTATATTCTAAGTTTAAAAGCCATCATCCAGTTTAACACCATCATATTGCTGCATTTTTACCTCATGTATACAAACCACACTTGCACAGTTTACATATGATACTGAGCAGATGACCAGCTTCACTCTTTCATCAAATTGCAAAATCTGTGAGTGGTAAAATCTCCTCACTTCTCTCTCTTGTTCCTTTACAGAGAAGTCAAATGACCCTCATTAGGGTTTTGTGTGACACTTCAATTAATACACCAGGTCCTGTCTTTAAAACTTCATATAGGCAATTTGACCTTTTCTCATATATTAATAGTAAAGATTACTTGAGGAAAATAAACATTTGTTTCTTCCACTTATGTTTTCTTTCTAACTCCTCCTTGTCATAGAGGTGTCCTAGCTGAGGAGTTATTTCTGAGACGGAAAACAAGTAAGATGTCAAATTCAGCGAATCAGGGTCTAGGGCTTTCAAAGCCATGCTGGATGCATGATGCCTTGTAGGGCCATGTTCACTGGAAATTCCGTAAAGACAGCAGAAACTGATTGTAAATTACTTACCTCATGTAGTAATAGGAGGCATCAAGAATTTATTAATGAAATTACTAACATTTGCAGTTTCCTGAAATCAGGTGGATTACTATGTCTGCTCTGTTCTATCTAGGTCTGGTAAAAGCCCTGATATTCTTTAAAAACTAAACTTGTTACACTGTCTGTAAGCTGAATCTTTTTATACTTAACTCTTTTCACATTACCAATGCCAATACTGGTTCACTCTCCTCCCCTGAATATTGCTATTCCTTGCACTATCAGCAGCATGAAAAGCCCAAAGTTATGCACCAGAGGTCATTACTCTGGTCATGATCAACCTTAAAAGGATACGTGCAAGTAGTACTAATTTCCCTGCAATACAGACACATAAAAAAAGAAGCAGAGAGAGAGGATACTTGCTTGGAGAGATCCTCCTTCCATCTTATTCATTTGCTGTCACAATTAGAGTGAGCTTCACTGTCTCACCTTAGAAGAAGTGACCTTCAAGAACAGCAGGACCTCAATGGTATTTCATGCCGTGGGTTTCTACACGCTCTGTCAGTATGGACAGAAATACCTGGTAGAATAACAAAGATCTGCCAGCAAATCCTACACAATATTTTCCCCTGCAGCTAGCTCAGAATGCGAGGTGAGACCTGAAAGCCTCTTTAGAGCACTACCCAGCCAGCACAAGAAATATAGATTATTATAATTAGTAATATGTGCCTACTAAGTTGAAAAAACACATAGTAATTCAAACCAAACTTAATGCCTGCAAGACAACAAGTAACTTTCACAAGAATTGAATAATTTTCCACTTACTGCATGTGCCTCTTGTGGAACTTAATCTGGCATTAGTGACACAACATAATGGCCACTATAGATGACATGACAAGTCCTAGGAAAAGCATATCACAAAGGTTCTGTGTGGAGCTCTTTGTACACATACTGAAGTTCAAGTTTTCTGAACTTTGTCCCTTTTCTTCTCCTTCCTTATGACTTCTCCACACTAGTATCTAACTGCACTGCTTTTATTCATTTCACCTTACTGCACGTTTCCCAAACATGTAAAGCCCATCCCCATTTTAGAGATGAGACATGTGAGGGCCACTTATCCACCTTTCTTAAAAAGGCCCTTACTCACATCCTCCAATATTTGTCTGGTTCAGGTTTTCCACTCTCCTCCTCCTGAGGCCCAGTGATATGTGTTAAATCAATGTTTCCTGTGAGCAGAAGAACAATTCAGAGATTATTAATCTAATTTCACAGGGAAAAAATAACACAACAATGAATCTGTCTGCTCATTCCAACTTGTCATTTACAGACTTCAGCTCCCTCCTACAAAGGCCAGGCCAGGACTCCAGTCTGCAGGTGGGGTTAGGATCAGGCATGGTGAGGGGCTCTAGGGTCAGACAGCCTCAGCTCCAGGCATCAGGTCCTCCCTGGTGCAGTGGGGCCATGGCTGGACAAGGCAGTGGGGGCTGGAAACTCATGTTGTTGTGGTGTTGCTGTGACAGTGGCTAATGGTCTGAGGGGTTGAGATGGGGTACTGGGACCTGGACAGTGTCAGGGGAGCCTTAGCTGATGCTGGGCAGGGACAGGCGGGTCTAGTGGTGCCCTGACAGGACCCATCCTTGGTGTAGCAGAGACTACAAAAAGCTCTTAAAGCTACAGTTTCAGCACCCCTCTATACACAGACAATAAAGAATGATTTTGGACAAGCTGCAAGCAAATATTTGATTACAGATCTAGTAGAGAGAGTAGATTTTAGTTATAAGAAAACTCTACTGCCATTTACACTTATCACTGACAATGGAGGTAGTCACAATGTAGGTTCAAGATGGCTGTGAAAAACAGTTCCTGCATGTCACTTTAGTGATTCACAACTCTCTTGTCACCAAGCATACCAAAATGTGGCATGGCTGACCTTGTATAGGGCCCACAGTGATCAGCTGGATCTGATCCGCCCTTCTGCCTTCATTTCATTAACCCTCACAGGGAAGCATCTCAAGAGATTTTGGACTAGTAGTAGCCAGCCTCAGTTGTCAAACTGTCCTTCTAGATAACAGCATTTCCACCCCCTCCAGCAAGACCCAAAAGAGGCCAGCAGAAACAGCCATTTGTTCCACCTCTTAGCTGCTATCTAGAGTAAGTACTGGCTCACAGTTTTGGTCTGAGTCACAATGTACAAGTCTCCCTACTATCTGCATGTGGGAACTCCCTTCCTTTCCTATCCCACTCTGAACCAGACACTTATGTCACAGGGGTGCCTCAGCGACTTTCATTTCCTTTAAGCAGGACTTCTGGATGTCATGAAGCCCTTGGGGCTCACATGCTCTCCATTGGTGCCCATTCTGGCCAAAGAGGATAAATATTTTTACTTGCTGTCAGCCAGTAAGCATATTCGCTGTTGTTTGACTAATGTAGACACTTAAGAGGTGCCTTTTCTCCTTGTTTCACCTCTCAATTGCTGTAACGAATAGTTTGGGAAAAGACCTGTTTACAGAACATTCACTGCATTTAGGAACCTCTACAGCCTCCATGGAAAGATCCCATGTCACTACCTTTGTTACTCCTTTACTAACCAAAATCTTTGAGTGTTCTCATTATGACTCTTCCACCATCAGGAGTCTATGGTGCCTAAATGCAATTGCAACCCCTCCCACTTTTTCCAGAGAAGCCAAAGAGGTGAGCTGCCACCTCACAAAAAAACAGGTCACATTAGCTCAGCACAGGTGGTCAAATGCCCTTGAGGGAGAAGAGACAGGCCCCTTTTCCTTTGTTGCTGGAGGGCAGAGACTAATGATGTTTCCTGCACTTTTCCTATAGGACACTGGGATGCAGAGTCTGCAAAGGAAAGGAACAGCTCTAGCACAGAAAACCAGCCTCTGAAGAGTTGCCCTATGTTACATGCAAAAATAGATGCTGGCATCACTGCACCTGTAAAAACAGGAGAGCTGCATGGAGCTGCCAAGCAGATGTCTTCAGAGAAGAGCTCAAGAAGCAGGGATGGTCCTTGTGGATTATTTTGCCGCCTTCTTTTTGAGTGTAGGTAAGGTGTGTTATGTAAAACTCTTAGTTTTGAGACCTTGAATATAAACATGTCTTTTGTTCCTTTTTCACTAGACACCTCTGCTACTTTTGAACCGATGAACTACTGCTAAGAGGGTTTTTTTGAATTGCCTGCACGAAGCAATACTCTCTTCTTATTGCTGGCACGTATTCACATGAGAATTCCTATGACAGCTGTCCCATCACTTCCATATTGAGAAAGAAAATGAAATTTCGTCTCAGGGGCCTTACAAGGGAAAGATTTCTGTTGGCCTACTGATGTATTTTTCTTTTCCAAGAATTATAAAGGAAAGAATGCAGTGGCCTTGAAGGCTGAATTAGTATTTCTTACATCGAGCTGTCTAGAATCAAATGTGCAATATACACTTTAAACTTGGTTCTGCCCAGGAGGCAAATAGAAAACCATCAGCTTCTTTCCTACCTCTGTTTCCCTTCACATCAGGTGATAACAGGCATCTCCCAAATTCATTGAGATTGCTGTAGAAAAGCTAGAAAGTGTGAGTTGTCTGTAGCTTCATGTTGGTAACCAGACATCCTGGATCCAAACAGATGTGATTTTTGAGTACGCATCAGGAGATATGTCAGCCACTGTGTGCTTCCTGAAGTATAAGAAGTGGTAAGAGGTAGACAGCCTGTTTACCAACGCCTGCTTACACTCTACTGTGCTAAGGAGGAAAAGACCCCTACTGAGGAGCAGATTTTAGAGGAAGAGACTGCTTTTTGCCAGGCTCCTCCGTGACTTCCCACAGCGAAAAGATCTGCCTATAGAACAGCTAGTGAAGGTAAAGTGTTTCTAGCACAGTGCCTGGTCTGTACTAAAGCTGAAAGAAGACAGGTGTTCATCTTCAGACACCTCTCTAAAAAGACACAAAATAGTACAACATATTTGCTTTCTGAGACCTGATTCAGCTCTCTGACTGTACTGTGTTCAAGTAAGTATTGCCAATAAGAAGCCATATGCACCCTCTCTGCCTGTTTCCAGTTCCCCAAGCCTGCAGAGCTGTTTCAAGTATGAAAACACTTTTCTAGAGCTATACCATCTCGGTACAAAATATTGTCATCTCATCTGCACAGTCAATCTCTGAGCTACTACAAATACAAAACACTCAACCTAGAAGTAAGCACTACGACACTCCAAGAAATGTTAGTGTTGTGGATTTGGATTAAAGTCTGATTGAGATATCAAGAATGTGATTTATCCTTAAAGGCAGAGTCCACAACCAGCCCCCAAAGCAGGTTTGTCACCTGCTTTTGTCAATTTAGAGTTTTGATTGAAAATGGACATAAAGGACATCCCAACAGACAAATAACTCCTGCCAAATGCTGACTTGAATATGGATCAGATCAGCTGTACCTATGTGAGCACTGCTTGGGAGGCACAAAAGGAAACCTACCTCATGTCATGGCTATCTGTCAGTACCACTGCTGGTGACCACAGTACCAGTCCAGGGAGTGCAAGGTGGTGATGCTCCATGCAAATGTGTCATTACTCTCAGCAGCAGAAGATGGCAGAGCAGTGACTGTCCTCTACACTACTCTGCTTCCTTGTCAACCTATTGCTAAGTTTCTCAGCTTGAGTGGCACCTAACACCAGTAATAACGATGAAGACTAATCTTTTTTCATAATATATAATTAATATCACTTACTTTGGTTTTGGGGTAAGATGGGGCTTTTTTGTATTACCACACTGGTAAAAAAGAAGCACTACCTCATCTTTTCAAGGGCTGTGTTTGATCAGACACTACCAGATTTACCTCCAAGCCTTTGTACCTCCCAGAATGATGACATTTCAGTCAATTTGTTCTAACACTGTGTGTGTTTTGCAAACCACAAGGTCACTCAGTCATGCCCTGCCCTTATGGCTTCTGCAGGGCGTATCTACAGACACAGGGAAGCGTATTCTCTCTCAGGTTTCCTTTTCTCCCTCCCACGTCCTGATCATTTGTTCAGGAGAGTACAGGAAGTGGGCTGAATCCACCCAGGCCAAGAGCATCTGCTGACCATCACTGTGGTCTCATGATACTGCTCAGGGACACTGGGTAATACAGTGCACAGCACACATCTGAACTAGGAGCCCAGGATAAATGCCAGGTTCCCACCCCCATCACATGCTGGCTCTGCAGCTGACCAGCTTCCCCTCTTCTGGAAGTGCAGACTTCCAGACCTTACAGGAATGGGGACTTGCTCATTCTTGATAGTCTTCCCATTAACAGATTTGGTACTGTGCCTGAAAGGGGCCTTCAGCTCCTTCATGAGAATACTGCACCATCGTAATAAATTTCCTTTCAAAGAGCTTTGTATTATAACATATATCCTTTCTAATCAGGTCTAAGGCCCTTGCACTAGATTCTGCCTTAATGTTAACTAACATTGGAACAGGCTACCCAGGGAGATGATGGAGGCAGTGTCCCTGGAGGTGTTCAAAAAAATGGGTAGACATGGTGTTTTGGGAAACATTTCAGTGGTTAGAGGTTGTAGGGCGGATGGCTGGACCTGATGATCTTGAAGGTCTTTTCCAATCTTCATGATTTTATGATTCTATGACAACTCTAACAAAGGTAAACGAGTGGCCGTTAGTGAGGAAGCACTTTCCTCTGACCCCACCTCTAAACAAATTTGCAATAGGACAGAATTCCAAGAGGAATCACCCTGCAGATATCAAGTTTTGAGGATGGAAGATCTAGCTAGACAAAACTACTGATTTGAATTGGGGTGGGGTTTGGTGTTTTTTTAGTTCAGATTCAGCCATTTAAAATTTAACTCAATCTCATTGGACATAGAAGAAACCATCAGGACTGTGATAGAATGACACATGCTTTCACAGGCTTTCTTTGCATTTCCAAGTGCAGCTCTGCACTTCAAATTACTCTGGATAATGGCTTTAAACTGAAAAGGGGAAGATTTAGATTAGGTGTGAGGGCAAAGTTCTTTGCTGTGAGGGTTGTGAGACACCGGAACAGGTTGCTCAGGGAAGCTGTGAAGGCTCCATCACTGGAAGTGTTCAAGATAAGATTGGATGGGCCTTTGAGAAACCCCATCTAGTGGGAGGTGTCCCTGTCCATGGCACACTGGTTGAAATTAAATTAAGGTTCCTCCCAACCCAAAGCAGTCTATGATTCTACAAAGCCCTGTGTTCTTTAGTATGTGACTGGCTTGTCCTCTGCTAATCCTGAGAATGTGACTGACAACTTGTCACTCACAAACACGGTAGAGGACAATGTGCCATGCACCACACGATTCAGGATCACCCAACTGATAGACTTTTCTTTCACAGATCCCACACAGGTGGCACAAGGTCATTCTATGAAAGGAGTGCATTTGCTAAAAAGAGCCACAAGGCTTTACTGGCCCAGGAAGCAGTGAAGGCAGCTGGTGTCAGCAGGGTCAAAAGGTGCCAGATGAATCCATGGGCAAGATAAGCCTGTTCCTGAAGAGGACAAGCAGGGACACACAACCGTCATCTGCACTCTTCCACAATAGCACCTCTTACTAGCACTCCAAGACACCAAGCGCTGGTTCACAAAGACCATCTCTGGCCCAGAGCAGCCTCTGTAGAAAAACACATTTGAAACGGAAGTGTAAGCAGAACAAACCTGAGGGACTTCGAACGGGGTGGGAGAGGGGTAAAGGATTGGTGTCTGCATATTTGTACAGGTGCCTGAAAGAGATGGGCTGAAGCAGCCTCCGGGGATGGTTATTTCTTCTCGGGGCTCTAGAGGGAGCTTCAGAAAGTGAATAAGCTGGCAGTGGGTGAACTTCTCTGACACAGGCTGAAACTAGGTGAGGCAATAGGGGTTTTGGTGGCCCTTTCCTAGGGAACAGGGGAAGCCTCAGCCTATGTCCAGCCCCACTGCAGGAGTGGAGTGCAGGGACGGGCAGGGGGACCCCAGTTTGTACCCGCATGGCAGCACAGCACTGGGTTTTCATTGTTATGCCCCTGCTTTTGTTCTCTAATGGGCAAGGAGAGGAGCTTTAGGAGTGCTGGCTGGTGTGGCACAGCTAGGGTCTCTGATTTTAATGCTGGTGGCTATTGAGCAAGTCGACTTGAGACACTGCGGTATAAATAACATCTCATAACCCAACACCAACTGCTGTAACACAGTGATCTGTTTTCATTGCACTAACCACTTGTGTAAGTAATACACAGTAGTAGATACAGTAGTATGAATAGTAGTAGATATAGTAGTATAGCCACAGGATAAGAAGGACATTGAGGGGCTGGACCAGGGCCAGAGAAGAGCAACAAGGCTGGGGAGAGGGCTGGCAAACAGGCCTGATGGAGAGCTGCTGAGGGAACTGAGGTTATTTAGTCTGGAGAAGAGGAGGCTGAGAGGAGAACTTTTCACTCTCTACAGCTACCTCAAAGGAGGTTGCAGCAAGGCTGGTGCTGGTCTCTTCTCCCAAATTCCTAACAATACAACTAGGGGAAATAACCTGAAGTTGCGTCAGAGGAGGTTTAGATTGGATCTTAAGAAGTTCTTTGCTGAGAGTCACAACAATCCTCCTCTTCCCACTTGTTCACGCAAATAGTATTTCCTAGGGAGAGCTCCAAGTCTAATGAGATGCTGTAGTATCACAGAATCACAGAATCACAGAACATCAGGGATTGGAAAGAACCTCGAAAGATCGTTGCCAGGCAGTAGAGCAGAGTATGTTGCTAGCTTGATTATCTCACCAGAACATCTCTTCATCACAGAAATACATTCCTATAATGAAACACATTTTGCACTAACCCCCTTCAGCAAACAGTAGGCTACAGAAGGAGGGCTGAGATTAACCCTCTCTCAATATTAGTTTCTATAGTGCTTGAGGCTATGTGACAGCCCTGGCGAGAGTGGGGATGCAGTCAATTCTAGTGCCAGACCCACACACACAGAGCTGTGTTCACACAGAACTGTATTCACAGAATCACAGAACATTAGGGATTGGAAGGAACCTCGAAAGATCATCTAGTCCATTCCCCTGTCACAGCGGGACCCCCTAAATCCAGTTGCACAGAAACATGGCCAGATGGGTTTTAACATCTCCAGAGAAGGAGACTCCACAAGACCCCTGGGCAGCCCATTCCATGGCACTATCACCAAAGCACTCGGAGTGGAAGCAGTGGCTGTAGCCCATGTCAGACTCTCACTGCATCATGGTCACCAGCCCCTTTATCCACAGGGTTTTTTCTTTGCTCAGAGCTGGGAAAGAACTAGCCCTGGTTTGACAGCAACGTGGTCCATAACCTGTTTTTCCTTGCTGCCGAATGTATGGCCCTAGGCCTTACTTACTGCTTGCTAGCCACAGCTTGCTCACAAATACTAATCATAGTATCCTCCTTCTGCACTGGAGGATGTGGACACCACTCTGTCTAGTAGAAGACCACAGAGCAATATATGAAACCAAAAATTGGCTGTGCACTACAAGATCCAATCTGGCAAAATGGAATACGTATCCATGGACATCTGCGCTTTTGTTTTGGTTGCAGGAACATAGCGGTTTGTTCTAGCCTGGCTCCCTACAGAAATGAGTTACGGCGTGGAACTGCTGGCAGTTTTGTTAACCAGTATCTTTCGAGCTTCCCAAGCAATCTCAGCCAGAATTTGACAAAGCAGTCAATGTTTCAAAGACAGTGACTCTTTGCAAGTTTCCTGAAAATAAGTAGTTTTGTAAGTGAGAAGATCCTAGATTCTTTTTCCTTTTGAGAGAAATGCTGCAACATGAACTGAGACATCAAAATATCCACAAGAAGCCAAACTATCTATTTTCTACCTTCCACTCTACAGTGCTTGAGGGTACAAGTAGCCAGACCTGCTCACTGTAGTGCTTCCGCTGCCACTGCTGAGACACTGAGGAGCAAAATGTCCTCCAGCAGTGCCCGTCTGTTGTGATTAATTTCCATATGTCTTTATGTGGGGATTTTAACTTTTTTATGTGAATTTTTTATCTGTGATTTTTATGTGGGGTGAATTAAATGCATCTTGTTTTTCCCAAAATCAAGTTTGTTTTGCCTTCAATTTGTAACTGATTTCCAAACCCTCCTTGTCTTTTTGTTTTCCCCCATTAGCTCATTAGCTGAATTAATTGGTTATTTTTGTCTTGAGATAAGTTGGCCACATTCAGCCACATCAGCTGTGCCACAGGCAAGGCTGAAGACATACTGGCTACAAGGGGAGGTGGGATTTTGTGCATTGGAGAGAGAGCCTTCTGCCATACAGTCTGTGATGACATACATAATGACAGGTGGCAAACAGCATTATAAGCCAGTCTGTTTAAGTTCAACGCATAAATTCACTCTCCATACCCAAATAAACATTTGATCTCTGCGGATGCTCCTGGCAGCGTTTTGACAAGGAAATTTAGGGTAGTGTTTTTGTTACATGAATGCTTGTTCACAAAGCAGGGACAGGCACAGCCAATGCACTTGGTTAATATCCTACTGAATGGGAACTAACAAGAGGTGTTTCCATCCCAGAGGCTGCCTTGTTCCCTCAAGCTGCTTCCCACCCTATCTTGTTTCTTCCTCCAAATCCATCTGAAGCCCAACACAAATAACAGTGACCAGAGCCCAGAGCAGCCTGTTTCATTCTGGAATGCTGGTAAGGTTACTAAAAGCTGGTGCAGTCCTTTTGATCTGTTTTTGCTTTATTTGTTTTAGTTTGGGCCTATTCAAGTTCCCATTGAATCTGAATGAACGTCTTGCTTTGAAGAGTTGAATTTCTCATCATTTCAACCGACCACAGGAAAAAGCAAAAAAAAAAGAAAAGACAACTTTTATCCTCAGGATACAGCAGTTAAGGATGAAAGTACCCAAAGTCACAGAAATCTTCTGCTGAGAAGATGATGTTTTAATGTGAAATTACTCAATTATTTGATCAAAACAATGTTAATAAAGGAAGTCCGTCCTTGCAATTTCGTATTTAAATATGATACATTTGTGTTCAAATGTTACATTGCAGAAGCTCCAAATATCTTCGGAGTAAATACTTCTGCTATACATCCCTTCTGCTGCAAAGAACGAGAACTGAAAGACCAGTCCTTTCTGCCAAAATCCACCAGAAGGAAGAGAGAGGAGGCAATAAAACGTCTTTCCTTCCTCTTGCTGGTTATCTCCTCCCATAAAATGCTTTCAGGGCAGATTTTGCATGAGTCTGGCCTCTGCCCATTTCAAAAGGATGTGGCCAGATGGGAAAGGGTGGAGCAGAGGGACAACTTTTTGGGTAGCTGTCAAACACCTGCTGTGCCTATTCTACTCTCAAGCACAAGTGCTTCATAGGCCAAGAGTGAAGAAAGTGCAGCAGGAGAGGGGCTGGGTCAAGGTGTACAACAGGCAGGATGGTGAGACCTCCACTACTGTTAGAGACTGTCTAGACCTTAAGATCAGACCTACTCCACAAGTCTTGAGATTCCTGGTAGGGGATCCACTCCAAGCATGCTCCAGGGACTTACCTGGCGATTCAGCAGATGCGCTCGACTGTGGGCAGGTACACTAATGGCAATGACAAATTTTCAGTCCCAGGGATTTAGAAATTCTAGGAAACAATATGGATGTGTTTCTGTGTGACTTGGTCTAGATGATCTTTCAAGGTCCATTCCAATCCCTAGTGATCCCATGATTCTGTGTGCTCAAAGAAGGTGCTCCTCTCCTTTCTTGATCCCATTCTCACCTGCTCATCCTTTTTGGAGGGGATCTCTGTAATTGTCGGTGGAGAAGACGACCAGCACTCTCACCAAAGGGATGCTTGTGTGAGTGTCAACAGGGACAAAAAATCAGATCACAGCACACTGGTATAGAACAGCTCCCTAGGAAATAAAGTTTCTTATTCTAAAACACATTTCTTTTTTAAAATCAGGTTGACATCTGTAGCTTCTCACAGGAAGTCCTTACTTTCTGGTTATGCATTTTGTTATTGGGGTGAATTATAGGAAAACATTCTCTTTAGATGGTAAAGGAGCCCAGGGATGGTCCTTGTGAGAAACCATCCTAGGCTGAGACCAACATGTCACTGTGTAAAGCATAGGTCTTTCAGTGTGCAGGAAGTTCTGTGAAGGAATACAAAAAATACAAAGATTTGTCTCTTTTGCACTCTGATCATGTTCTCACCCCTACAACGAGCATTGCAGGGGTTTCTGACAACATTTTGCAGCTGTGTATATTGAAAGAAGAGCTCTGGGAGAGGAAGAACAACCAAAACTGTATCAACTTCTCAGGCTCATTCTAGACTTCTTTTTTTTTTCATTTATTTGTTATTTCATTTTTGATCAAAACTCAGTGTCCTAACAAGGACATCACTGCTGGCACAAGTCCTAATGTAGAAGCAGTTTCATAAAAAAAGGCCTATTTCATTTGGGAATGTGCAAAAGGACTTGTTTCTATCAACTGGAAACCTGGGCCAAGGCAGATGGGCTCAAATTCAAGCATATGTTTGCTAAAACAAAAGGAAGGGCTAAAGCACAGTTTCCTTCAGTGTCAAAACCTACCTTCCTGTTAACAAGCAGTATGTACAAAGTGCAACACACAGCGATTGCTTATTTAAGCATCTTTTAAACACTGTTTTCTCTTTTCAGGTCTGTGACAGGTTGAAGTAGCTCTTCGATGCTGTTATTTATTCCTTCATATCCCATCTCCTGCAGGTCCATTCCTGAAAAAAAACCACTTGACATACTGTTTCAGTCATTTTAAGGTTATCTAAAACCAAGCTGTCATTGAAACAAATAATTCCAGCCTTTTCCTCTCCCTGACTGCTGCCTCTCAGTCCTTGTTCCTCCATAAATTCAGCTACTATGCTTCTGTGAAGGTGTGCTCCACACATACTGACCCTGGCCCCATCAAGATGGCCCTTATCTCCTGTACTCTGCTTCTGAGCTAACCATGCAACAACATTGCCTATAGGTGTGGTGACTGCATCCTGCTCAGTATGGATCCAGGGGAAACAGATAACAGAACAATAGCCAAGGGCTGACTTGAGCAGTAAAGCTCAAGGTAAGTTTGGTATGTAGTTTGACTATGAGGCAATCATCTTACCTTCATAAATAGTGGGCAGCCCAAGAGCCCTTTCAGCTCTCATGAATAACATCTGGCTGCCAGGACCTCCCCTTGGGCAGGGATCACTGATGAGGCTACTCCTCTAAGAGGTTGAGAGATTCCTTCCCAAAGCAGATCCTCTAAATGGATAATAACATGCAAACACTTTGCAGCTTCATTAAGGACATTTTAAAGACTGTGCACATAGTCTTTTCAATGGAAGAGTCTCCTGACAGCTTTGTCTGGCCCTGTCCTCCATGCAATACACAATCTGGCATATCCAGCTTTTGAAACTTGTTTTTAAATCATATTTACTGGTCAAATTTGGTAAATCACTGTTTTGTTTCAATAAACATATTGTTACTTCCCTCCTGTGACTGAAGTATATAAATTAATTCATGGTACATTCATTCTCATACATTCAACAGTAAAGCCTCACTAATCAGCAACGTAGATTTCACATTAGCCAGACCAAGGGGATACTAGGATACAATCAGATATTCCTGTCAATGAACAAGGCTGAGGAGCAAGGATCCACGAAGCAAGAAACTAGACGCCCCACTATAAGCATAACTGTGCAAAGCAGATATCCCTGGCACCACAGTCCCATGTCAACAAGGGTCACTTTTGTCTAAGGTGGCCTTGCATTACTTAGTGCCACCAAAAATCATCTTTTCCTGAGCTCATCCAAAGAATCTGTCTTTGATTAAATATCAGTGTGAAAGGCCATTCCTCCTCAACACCTTCATCACATCCTGTCTCTGGCCACCTCTGTATATAGGAACAACTGTCAGGCAAAAGCAGGCAGCAAAAGAAGGGATCCAAATGATCACAGAATCTTTCTGATCACAGAATCACAGCATCACTCTGGTTGGAAAAGACCCCTGGGATGATCAAGTCCAGCCATCTAACCACCTCCGTGGGAAGCCCATTCCAGTGCCTGACCACCCTTTCTGTGAAAAAAGTTTTCCTAATATCAAGTCTAAACCTACCCTGTTGTAACTTGAACCCATTCCCT